>JAAXCT010001011.1:0-259044 GCA_012490785.1 Eragrostis nindensis | reverse complement strand
AAGTTAAGTGTGATAAAGTGTGGCTAGAACGAATCATTCTAATCCTACATTTTTTTGCGCACCCTCTGCCTTTTAATTGGCTTTGAGTAGATGAAAAGTACTTTAACAGAGGAGCTAATGGACGATAACAGTACAGACATCGTTTTCAATTCATTGGCCCATATTAAGAGGTTAAGAAAAAAGTTACAGCGCCCAAGCTGTCTAGTAGGGGACAAGCATCAAAAAAACATATCTATTATATATCTAATTGATCAAGAAAAAAGCCACCACATTCGCTCTCCAGGCTTAAAAATTCTCACATTAATCTGAGAAAAAAAAAGCCACACGTTCGCTTTCAAGGCCTAGAATTCTCACGTTAATCGGAGAAAATAGAAGAATAAGAAGAGATAATTACCACCACTGCCATTATGAAAAATTAATCTATTAACTTAATATCTGACAAAAAATAACTCACAAAACAAAAAAATCCTCTGCTTATTTTACGTAACTACAAAGAAACGACAAGGTTTTAATAGTCAGAAACTTCGTCACGTGGACATATTTGTTTCCAAACTGATTTTTAAATACTACTATATATGTCGGTTCCCTATTGGACTCTCTCTTTTTTTTTCCCTGAAGCAACATTGCAAGTATGTCCATTACGTATTCCCATGGGGCTCTTATTTTTTTTTTTCTTGAAACAAACCGCAGGTATAATCAATGAACAACTAATAAAGAAAACAAAAAACAAATTCCTCTTCAGTACCTCTCCGACCGTGGGGTCCTCACCAGCTTCGGTAAGTGCAAGAACATTGGTGAGTTGGGTTGCATTTGCGAATTTATCCGACAAATGGTGCTTTGTTAATGCGTTGATTCACTATATAATTTGAATGAATGGCCTCACGATTTGGCTTACGGTTATGCATGTCAGTTGTTGCAGTTCTGGAAGGATCAAGAGAGGTGACACCAACAGTTTTTAAGGAGATGGCAGGATTAGAGGTGAGGATTGAGATATGATCCGCTTCCTTCTACTTTGTACATGTACATTATGACTTGCTCAAGTTTGCTGTGGATTAGCACATTGCAGGCTCACGGTGAAGTTCTTCTTGCCTTTTCTTCTTACAACTCATGCTTGCAAATACATCGCAAAAAAAAAAAAAAAAACTCATGCTTGCAAATCCTTGAAAAGATAGACTTTCGTACAACGGCAACACTTCTTATACTCCTACACATCACACGAAGCTGATAGTGTTGTTTTTGAGGAACTTAAATTCCATCTACTGCGACCTGTTATGACTATGACGTATAGTTCTAATAATTTTCAATCTACTTTTTTCAGCTGCAAAGCTTGCACCAATGAACTGGGTCTGTACGGAAATTCTTATGTTCTCAGAGGATTCCTCAGAGGAAACCAAAAACAAATTCGTTTCTCAGAGCTTGCGTTATCCTCGCTGAGGGATTTCTTGCAGGCAGATTTCTCAACGGGGGTAGCTTAATGCATGCATATGACTGATCTTCTTATGTATCATCATGAACATATTTTGACTAATATTGATATATATCAATGATCTTTGCTATATATCAAAATCATGAATATTTTGATCCTTGATTTATACGTATCTTTTAGACTCGAGAAAGTATGACAACGGCACACAAAATTTTCGAGTGAGCTGGCAACAAAAGGACAAACATGAGGACAAACATGAGTATTATGGTAAAAATGATAACCTTTGGGAATCGATTTATAAAAACACATTTCTCAATGAGAAGGTTGTTTTTTTTTACAAGTTTTCTCTAATAATGTAAGGCCCTGTTTGGATAGACTTAAACTAATTGTTTGTTCAACCAACCAACAATTAGCTATGTATCTATTTAGAGCTTGGACTAATTGTTAGTCCAGACTACAAAGAAAAGCATGTTTTGTTATTGTTAGACATTATTAATAGATCCAGCTTTTTATATATGCAAGCGTAAATTTCAAAGTTAAAGGATTCACTACATACCGACCAGTAAGAAATGAACTAAAATTATATTCCTGTAGATATTCTGAAGTATCAAATAAATTCAGAAGTTATACCTTGAATTTTTTCGCAAAAGACATTGCTAGGAAGAGAAAACAAAGATATACATTGTTGGGGCAACTGATCAAATATCTACACATTTAATTTGTAGTACCTTTTGTTTTTACTATTTCATCTCTAAGTTTTGAGATATTCATGAGATTCAACTTCCCATATTAGAGTAAGAGAAACTTTATTGAATCAAAAATTTAGGGTTTATCTGTTTTAATTTGACACAGTAGTCTGACTGTTAATTATAGAAATACATTGAAAACCTAAATTAAAGTTATGGGGAGAGCTGGCACATTATTTAGGCGAAGAAGTAATTTGGGAAGCATATAGTTTTTATTGAAACATCAACAATTGTTCCCGGTCGTTCAATGTTATTATATGATATTATGCTTGTTGATTGACCACAGATCAGTTCTATTTCTGAAGACAACTAACGCCACAAGACTCAATGATTAGACGTATTAGGTATGTGGAAAGTTATTCACAGGTCTGCCATATGTTTTGCTTTATTTTAGAAAATATTAAAAAGTTAATGGAGTTGTTTGCTGTACATGTGTATAAACACAATATATAGAATATCAGCGGGTTGATGAATTTGCAGAGTAGCTTCCTAGCTCACATATTCACTTTGCAAAATATCAAAAGCACATAGAAGTTTATGAAAATAAAATATGTCATAAAATTCATGAAAACTACAAAACCATATTAATACAATTAGGCATAACAAAAATAAGAAATACCTATAACAACTCTAGCCGCGCAAATGCGCGGGCAGGCTTACTAGTTATTTTTAACTGAAAGGTTTTTTCTAGAATACCAGAGGTCTTGGGAACTTGGCTAAGCATAATTTTAAATTCTGGTTAACAAATCGATTTCTGTAGGTTTGTACTAACACGTGACAAATAAACGTCAATAAACATAAACATTAAGTGGTTTACCACCCGAAATTAGAAGAACAACGACGATTTCATCCAGCAAAAGTAGATGGAGCTGCATTTTCCTATTTCTTTCTCTGTCGTTCAGAGCCTCACCGATAGCCACAATGGTGTGCAAATTATGGAGACCGTTTGCTGCAGTCTTGCTGTGCAAATATCTATTTCAAGCCATGCTAGCCGAAGCAGAATTCCTAACACCTTCTAATCCTACATAATAATTCTACAAGGCAGAGGCTATGAATCCGTCGTCATTCAATATTGATGCCATACGATCGCTACACCTCGAGTCCTATAATCTGGACAAGAACAAGGAAGCTAGCAAAGGACCTATATGGACACAAGAGTGCACCCTCCATTTTTATTGGCTTGAGTAGATGAGAGGTACTACAATAATTAACATTACAACATATGGTTCTTTTTCTTTTAATTTGTTCTCAGTTTTGATCTGGCGTGTTTTCTTTAATGAATTTACGATGTTTTCTTAGGTCTATTCTTGATGTACAGTGCATTTCGGTAGTCATTTTTTAAATGCAATCACAGACGGAACTCGTGAATTTTGCATCTAGCCATCTAATGTATTTCATCCTTAATTCGGTACCACTGCACACATGGTATACATCATGCTTTTAGTTGGTGTATGCAATAAAACCACTAAATGAATAACAACAGAAGGGACCACAAAATTTAAAAATGAAGGAATCCCATTAATTTAATTTTTGCTTCCATGTAAACATTATGTCTACGCTGTAATCATCGTATTGTTTCCCCCATTTGAGAGCCGAAAAGATAACAGAATGTGCATACAAGAAACTAGTGTATACAGTATTCGATACGAAAGGTACCATCCCTTCGAATTTTCTGCGATATACAGTATTAAGAATATGATTTATGCAATTTAGATAAGTCATTGTACACAACCGCAAAAGCACAGCTGCACGCTCGCCGTCCAGAGCCCATGCCCAGAGCCGGGGCGAGCATTACATACCCTCGAGCACTGCTGCTACCGCTGCATGATCTCCAGCACTCGCAAGTGAGTGCCCAGGTCCTATGGCCCAGGGTTTGACGAGCTAGACACACCATTCTTTCCTAGCTTGGGCGGCCAACCTCCCCTCTTTATTGGATTGCATTAGATTCCCAATTTGCAGAGGGAATAGCATTGGGGGAGAGCACTGAGCCGAGTCGACTCCAGGATACTACAAAACTTGCTGCTCGTCGATGGCCAAGCTCTTTTACTTTACGGCCTATATTTATAGGCTAACCCAAAAACAGAATACCATTAGGAGCCGACTGTTTCTCTGTCTTGGGCCTCAGAAATCGCCATTGGAATTGGTTTCACCCCGAACTCCACTGTTTGGATCGGCCCAGAATTGGATATGGCATTCGGATCCCAACATTAGTACTGAAAAGGTTTATTAGCGATGGGGAGTTAAGGCTATTAGCGACGGTAGTTGAACATGTCACTAACAATACGTCCCTAATGAGTAACCTTCCGTGAAGAGATTTTTCCGTACTTCTACCGATGCATCAAAAAACCCCATTGCTAATACTTCTTCCGACAGGAGAGGACGCACCCTCGCTAAAGGTTGATAAAAAATAAAAAAATAATTGGGAAAACCTGTGTCTACTCCACTCTCAACATCAGGAAAACTTTCACGTGAAGAAGGACAGCTGCTAGGACCTGAGGATTCAACAAGATACAAGAGCATTGTAGGTGCGCTACAGTACTTAACACTGACACGTCCAAATATCTCTTTCACTGTTAACAAGGTGTGTCAGTTCTTACATTCGTCAACTATATCGCATTGGACTGCTGTGAAGAGAATACTTCGATACATAAAGCATACACTCGACATTGGCTCATAGATAAAAGAAGATCATCCCCTTTGCTCATTAGTGCATATAGTGATGCAGATTGGGCAGGAGATCAACTTGTGGCTATGCAATTTATCTTGGAAATAACCTGGTGTCATGGTGCACGCACAAGCAAACCAACCGTGTCACGATCAAGTACTAAAGCGGAATATAAGGCCGTGGCAAATGCTATAGCAGAGACGATGTGGATTCAGTCATTAATGAAGGAATTGGGTGTACAATGCCCCCCTGCAGCTCGACTCTGGTGTGACAACATAGGTGCAACCTATCTTGCGGCAAATCCAGTAGTTGAAACCGACTTTCACTTTGTATGGGAACGTGTTGCTAGGAGACAGCTGGATGTACAATTTGTTTGCACTAGAGATCAGATAGCAGATGGCTTTACCAAAGCTTTGACGACACAGAAGTTAGCTTGGTTTAGATACAATCTTAACTAAGTAAAGTTATGATTGAGGGGGGCTGTTAAATAAGCTTGTAACACGATTGGATAGGAACCGAACTACTCTGGTGTTTGTTTAAACCGTGTGTATATCTGTATATAACTGATTAGGTAGATTAGTCCGGAGTAACTAGTTTGGATTCTCAATTGATTGTGATCTCGAACGTGTACACCACGCCGAGGGTTGTTCTCTGCATATATAGACGTAGCGGCCCTAACGGTCCGAGAGCGCTTCCACAATTCTGGTGGTTCGTTAAAAAGACTATTTCCCCAGCACGTTTGAGTTTTGACTATCTTTCTACAGGGTTAGAGTGGACAACATCTTCTGGCAACGGGAGGTTAGGGCGTCAGGCATATATTCAAACGTGGCTGGAAGTGCTGACATGCTCATGGTACTTAGGCAAAATATAATTCCCAGCACTTTCCAATCCTATGCGGTAAACTATTTGGATTCAAGATCAACTTGATCCTTCTACCATGTCTCATCATCCATTTATCTGCATTTGAGAGAAGACTTGGGAAATTGTTGTTGGCTGGCAACGTGGGAGCTAGTGTATACACGGTGGGCATTGTGGCACACCTTGAATGGCTTGGTTGGCTTGTATCGATTGGCTTGTGTGGCTGGGTACAAATCTTAAGAAGGAGGTTCGATGAGGCTTGAAATTAAGTTGTCTGGAAGCTAATTAAAACACAAACAGCAGTTCGCATATGTTGGTTGTAGAATGTACGATCTTTATAGCTTTATGGAGCTGTGTTGTTGAACGTGAATTGCTCAACCTGATGATGTGGGGACCAACTATGTACACAATGCGCTACTTATAGCTTCGTGGTAATAACGCGTCCCATCAAGACACAGCATCAGTTGGACCGCATTCCACTGCTGTAAGGATCGTGTGACCGAGAGGGGGGGGGGGTGAATCGGTGCACTTTAGAATCTATTTCCAAACACTTACACCCAAACAACTCCTAGCAAGTAGTTCTAGTAGCAAGGTAAAGCACACTAAGGAGTATCCTTAACCTATATAGCTAGTGGATATAGATAACACAAGCACACCACACTAGCAACCTAGCACAAGATATAGATAGCGGAAGACTTTAGCTAGGCCAAACGTGCATAGGCCAAGCTCTAAGCGCCATGCTTACAACCTGCCTAGAGGAACTACTCTTGATCAACGGAGCAGTCCTATCTAGCTAAGAATGAACAAGCACAGATTTCACACGACGTCATCTCCGACGAAGGCACTGTCTCGTACTTGCTATTCCAACAATCACGAATCCCACAACAAGACTTCTACGAGCACTTACTTAACAGAATAAATAAACTAAATAGAAAAGAATTACTAAAAGAAATAAATAAAGACAAAACTAATTATATAATAAATAAAATAATATCTCAAAAGAGTAAGATACAAAGAACTATACCGAACTCCGAGAAGACTCCGGAAGCCCGAGAGTGCTCTCACTCTACTCTACTCTACTCTAACTCCCAAAGCTACTACTAAACTAAACTAATGAACACTTGGATGAAGTGTGATGGTGCGAGTTGCTTCAGAGGCCGAGGGGTCCAATTTATAGCTTGTGAAGGCGGTGGGAGCACCCTGGCCGAAGCTGGAGAGGCGGTGGCGCCAAAGCGGCCGGCCGGCCTAGGGGGGTGGCCGGCCCGCCGTCCCCTGTGGCGGTTTGCCACCGTCTTAAGCGTGGACGCTCCAGATCAGTCCCTGAAGTCGGTCTGAAGGTCGGCTTCTTGCTGGGGTCGGCAGAATTGAAGTGAGGGCCAAGTAAAGGCCCAAATAGCCCACCTTTTAGAATGTCGGTGGAATTCTGCTGGGCTGGCCTCTAATTATGCGTTGTGGATTATTTTCCAGCCCACTGGAGGAAGTTTGGGGCCTGCGGCCACCAAGTGGGGCCGGCCGGCCTAGGGTGGGGCCGGCCGGCCAGGGAAATCCCTGGCTGGGCCCACTTTTCTCCATTATTCACTCCTGCATCCAAATATTCACCAAAACCTGTGGAGTAGCATTATTCCTAACTACTATGCACAAAATCTTGGTGTTATGTATTTATTTACCGGTAGGGTGGCGGTCAAATCATGGTTTAATGACCGCCAACAGATGGCGCCTTCCCCTACTCCACGTTGGGTCACTCCCGCCGGAGTCTCGACCCCGTCCCTCCGCTCGATGGCGATCCCTCCTAGAGCACACTTCACCCTTCGAGTGAAGTCGCGGGCACGTCCCGCCGGGCTCGATCCCGGGTACTCTTCCGGAGGTAAGGCTCCGCACTTGATGCGTGCCAAAGGGCGCTCCACTAGTGATGATTCTTTCGCACGGGAAGCTCCAAGACCGTGTACAAACTTGTGTTAGCTTCCACAATCTCCTTGGACAGCTCAACACCGACGCCTAACCGGTCTAAGCCTTGCCATAGACCAAGAGTAACAGCCCTAGATGACTCTCTCAAGCACACACTAGCCTAGAGATCAAAGGATGCAACTTGTTACTCTCTCAAGCACTAGGATCACTCCAAATCCTTCTCAAGTGCTTCACACTTCTCCCTCTTGGCTTCTTGGCAGCACCTCCCCTCTTTCCTGGGTCCAAGAGCACCTCAAAGAGGTAAACAACCGGCTATATATAGGCCATCAACCTCAAACCAGCCGTTGTCCAAAAGTACCCAGTCTGCGTGATGACCGTACAATAGACCGTACTGTCCGGTCTCCATTAGACCGTACTGTCCGGTCTTCACCAGACTGGCGTCCAGGGAGTGCTGCTCCTCATCTCAAAGTAGACCGTATTGTACGGTCTCTAGGACCGTACTGTCCGGTCTCCACTTCTTCTTCAGCCAACAGAAACTTCTCCTTCTCTGTTGCTCTTCACCTGTGAGACCGTACCGTCCGGTCCCTGACCGTACCGTCCGGTCAACTGTCCGGTCTTCATTCTTCAACTTCCAGAAACTTCAGCTTCTCTGTCTGGAAAACTCAATAGAGACCGTACCGTCCGGTCCCTTGGACCGTACTGTCCGGTCAACTGTCCTTAGTCTTGATCCATATCTTCTCCGCGACTCCATCAAGTCCGTTCTTGTGACGATGAAGGCAACCAATCATCCTTTTCATTAAGTTCATGGTGTGTTGGCGTTCACCACCAACGGACGGAGCTTTCTTTCTATGTGACCTATAAGATCTCACAAAGAGTGTTAGTCACATTCATGGTTCTCATCCTATCACCAAAACATTCATACCTTGGGGTTTCCCTAGCTCCAATGGTCATGAAGCTTACAATCTCCCCCTTTTTGGTGATGGATGACAACCATGATAAAAATGATCGAGAAGATAAAAGATGTAATGACAAAAGCCAAGATAAAGCGCAACTCGATCAAGACACTAAACAACAAGTATAAGATAGAGAGATGGTTACCTTGTTGATTAGGTCGAGGCAAGTCATAGCTCAAAAGAAGTCACAAGTTAGAGCAAAAAACTCATATCACAAGTGAAAGAAAGTACAAGGAGCTATGACATGCAAAGGTTGCAAGGGTTTTACCTTCATACTTACTTTGTAGAATTCCGCTCCCCCTTGACAAGTGCACCAATCTCAAGATTGTGTGAAGATCGATCGTCTTGATCACTTGATCTTCATTTGCGCAAACTCCCCCTTGAGATGGCATTGCTTCTTCTTCTTCATCACCTCAAGATTGTGTGAAGATCGATCGTCTTGATCACTTGATCTTCATTTGCGCAAACTCCCCCTTGAGATGGCATTGCTTCTTCTTCTTCATCACCTCAAGATTGTGTGAAGATCGATCGTCTTGATCACTTGATCTTCATTTGCGCAAACTCCCCCTTGAGATGACATCTTCCAACTCATAGTAGTAAGCCCGAACTCTTCTCCCAACTCTTCTTCTCGGAATTCTTGCTCGATCATTAAGCCCAAATCCTTCTCCCCCTTTGGCATCTATCACTCAAAAAGAGTCTACCAAGGAAGAAAGGTTAGTGTAAATGTACGAGACGAGTGGGAAAGTGAGTTACTTGATTTGGAGTGAAGCTCCCCCTTGATCCGTGATTCTCCGTCACCTCACCAATTGTCCCTACACACATTCTCAAAAGAATATTGTCTTGAAGTTCATAGGGGTTAGTTGATGATGATGGAAATGTATGAACCCTTAGACTTTGAGCCGCGCAAGTGGATTTAACCTTGGAGCTCAAAAATCATGGTTCAATGGGCATGAAGCTCATATAGGATTGCTATGTATTCATCATAGGAGGTCATATACTCATATTGTGAATAAGCAACTCCCCCTAGATGGGTGCTCGGCGCCGAGACACTTATGCAAGATGCAAGATGCTAATGCAAAGAATGATAAGTGTACAATGCATGATGCTATAAGGGTAAAAGGAGAGAAAGCTAAGAGCCAAGTTACCAACAACAAGTTTGAACCCTCCATGAGCTTGATCACAACGAGCCATTCTTCAAAGCCTCGGGAGCCAAAAGCCACCAATCCCAAGCTTAACCCATGCTCATTGCTATCTCAAAAAGGTTAGTCGTCGGTCCTACAAAACAAGAAGAACACACAAAAACAACAACACAAACAAAAACAAGCAAGGTACATATACATATATACAAAAGTAAGCTCAAGGATATCAAGTGAAGTCGGACCTTACAAAAGGTCTTCTTGTCAAGTGGCTTGGTGAAGATGTCCGCCAATTGTTCATGAGTCCGAACACCAATCAATTCAATATCCTTCTTGGCCACATGATCTCGAATGAAGTGATGCTTGACTTCAATGCGCTTGGCATGGCCGTGATCACCTTTGTTGAGAGCCATATTGATAGCACTTTCGCTATCACAATAGAGAGGTACTTGCCCATAAGATAATCCATAGTCTAATAGGGTTTGCTTCATGTATAGGAGTTGAGCACAACAAGCACCGGCCGCCAAATATTCCGCCTCCGCCGTAGAGATAGCCACACAATTTTGTTTCTTGGAACTCCATGAGATGAGTGATTGTCCAATAAATTGGCATCCACCGGAGGTGCTCTTTCTACTCACTTTGCAACCGGCGAAATCCGAGTCCGCATAGCCAACAAGTCCAAAGTCCGAGCCTTTTGGATACCATAGACCCATTGTAGGAGTGTTCTTGATGTACCTAAGAATTCTTTTCACGACACTCATATGGGACTCCTTAGGGTTAGCTTGATATCGTGCACAAAGGCACACACTAAACATGATATCCGGTCTAGATGCGGTAAGGTAAAGAAGTGAACCAATCATAGAACGATAGTTTGGGGTCCACCGGTATACCTTTTACATCCACATCAAGAGGGACACTTGTAGCCATAGGTGTGTCGTAGGGCTTGGAGTCTTCCATGCCGAACCTCTTAAGAAGATCCCGAGTGTACTTCTCTTGGTAGATGAACGTGCCCTCCTTCATTTGCTTGACTTGAAAACCGAGGAAGACATGAAGTTCACCTATCATGGACATCTCAAATTCTTTCTTCATAAGAGTACGGAACTCATCATTATAGATTTCGTTAGTGGAGCCATAGATGATATCATCAACATAGATTCGACAAACAAAGAGATCATCACCAATATGCTTAGTAAAGAGAGTGTTGTCGATACTACCGATCTTGTAGCCTCTGGTGATGAGATGATCTCGAAGTCGTCCATACCATGCTCTTGGGGCTTGTTTGAGTCCGTAGAGAGCCTTCTTAAGCTTGTACACATAGTCCGGATGCTCGGGGTCCTCGAAGCTGGGAGGTTGCTCTACATAAACTTCTTCATTGATTAGTCCATTGAGAAAAGCACTTTTCACATCCATTTGATGAAGTTTGAAATCAAAATGAGAAGCATAAGCAAGAAGGGTTCTTATAGCCGCAAGACGAGCGACGGGGGCGAAGGTCTCGTCAAAATCAACGCCTTCAACTTGAGAGTAGCCCTTCGCCACAAGTCTTGCCTTGTTCCTCACGATTGCTCCCTTCTCATCTTGCTTGTTCTTGAAGACCCATTTAGCGCCAACGACATTGGCTCGCTTAGGTCGCTTCACCAACTTCCAAACATCATTTCTCTTGAAGTTGTTGAGCTCCTCTTGCATGGATAGCACCCACTTGTGATCTTTCAAGGCTTTCTCGATCGTCTTGGGCTCTAGGGTAGAGACAAAAGAGAAGTTCTCAACAATGTTAGCTTCATTAACATAATTTGGCTTATATTGACTTCTCCTAGTCTTTATCCCTTGAGAAGGACTCCCAATGATGAGATCACGTGAATGATCCCTAGCAATGGGTTTGTGCTTCCTTGAAGGTTCTTGTCGAGGAGGAGGTGGAGCCGGCGAAGTGTCTTGCGCATCTCTTGCGGCTTGCTCCTTGGAGATGTGAGTGTCTTGTTGTCGAAGAGGTGAACCCGAGCCATCATCTTGAGTTGAAGTAGATTGTGCTTGTTCTTGATTGCTCGGTGAAGCTTGACTTGTAGATGCATGAGGTAGATCACTCGATGGTACTTGTTGCGGTTCACTTGGAGTAGCTTGACTCGAAGATGCTTGTTGTGGTTCGCTTGATGGAGCTTGACTCGATGCTTGTTGCGGTTCGCTTGATGGAGCTTGATGTTGATCACTTGAGGAAGAGCTTGGATTCTCTTGAGATGTGCTCGTAGAAGGTCCGCTTGATGAAGTTGTTGGAGGAGGTGTCGGAGGTTCATCTTCACGAGGGATAACTTCACCAACGGGCATGTCCCTCAAGGCTTCCTCCACGGGTTCATCACCTACAATATGAGAAGATGGAGGGTCTTCTTGAGACCCGTGAGATTCATCAAATTGCACATCATATGTTTCTTCAACAAAACCGGTAGAGGTGTTGTAAACCCGATAAGCCTTGGCCGAGCCCGAGTAGCCAACAAGAATCCCCACGTCGGTCCTCTTCTCGAACTTGCCAAGTCTTTCCCTCTTCTTGTAGATATAGCACTTGCAACCAAACACCCGGAAGTAGGCAACATTCGGTCTTCTCCCAACAAGCACTTCATATGGAGTCTTGTTTAGCATCTTGTGAGGATAGATCCGGTTGGAGGTGTAGCATGCGGTGTTAATAGCTTCCGCCCAAAACTTCTCCGGAGTGTTGTACTCATCAAGCATAGCACGAGCAAGAGTGATAAGGGTCTTGTTCTTCCTCCCAACAACACCATTTTGTTGAGGAGTGTAGGTAGCCGAGAACTCATGCTTGATGCCAATCTCATCACAATAGTCTTCAATGATAGAGTTTTTAAACTCCGTCCCATTGTCACTCCGAATCTTCTTGATGTGATGCCCATACTCAACTTGCACTCTTCTAGCAAACTTCTTGAATATCCCAATTGCTTGTGCCTTGTTCTCAAGAAAGAACACCTAAGTATATCTTGAGATCGTCCACTACCACCAAGCAATAGAGATTTCCACCAATGCTCACATAAGTTGTAGGCCCGAAGAGATTAATGTGTAAGAGCTCGAGAGGTCTTGAGGTTGACATGAAATTATTGGACGGATGAGGTGAAGCCACTTGCTTTCCGGCTTGGCATGCACTACATAGCTTGTCCTTCTCAAAGGTGACTTCCTTGACTCCTCTCACTAGCTTGTTCTTCATTACATGCTTGAGTTGACCCATACCAATGTGAGCTAGCCTCCGATGCCATAGCCAACCTAGAGCGGACTTAGTAAAGAGACAAGTGCTAGGGGCAACGATGTTAGTCTCAAAATCAACAACATATAGATTATTATGACGAAAGCCCTTGATAGTGAGACCCATAGCATCATTTCGAAGAACAACCCCATTAGCATCAAAGTTACAAGAAAAGCCAAGATCACATATTTGAGCAACGGATAGAAGATTGAAGTTTAGGGACTCAACAAGCAATACATTAGAGATAGAGAGGTCATTTGAGATAGCCACCTTACCAAGACCTCTCACCTTGTGCTTGGAGTTGTCCCCAAATGTGACCTTGTCATGATCTTCACTTTCCTCCAAGTCGGTGAAGATGGATGAAGTTCCGGTCATGTGTTGAGTGCACCCACTATCCAACACCCAATGTTTGCCACCAATCTTGTAGTTCACCTTGGAGGTAGCCATCAAGCAAAAAGGAGGGTTAGTATGACATGTTATCTACCTCTTTCATGCTCTTGATGCTCTTGATGTAGGCCACAGGAACTCCATTGAGAAAATCCAAGTCCAATGCATCCAAGGCGTCAATCATTGCCTTGGTGACTCCATTGTGTCTCCACATGGTCCGATTAACACCCATGTGTACGACATGAGTTCCAAGAGGAAGACCTTGAAACCTTCCCACATCTCCACTAGCATTGAAGTACTCAAGAATGCTGTAGATTTGATTCCCATAAGATAGTGCCATCAAGATAATCTCCTTGAGAGTCATCCCACTAATATCATCATTGAGATCATTTAGAATGTGAATTAGCTTCCTATTGTATGGTAACATAGAGATCACCGTGTGAATAGCATGCTCATCACTAATCTTGTCCTCTCCTTCAAAAGAGTTTACTCTAGCCACCAAAACAAGAAGTCTCTTCCAACAATCAAGCCAAGACTCCTCATCTCTCTTGTAGTACTCATCATACATATTGAAGAGGAGATAGTGAGCCCGACCGGCAAGATCCGGTTCATACAAGATGTAGTAGTCTTCAAAGAGGGATGGCAAGACTTTTCCATTCATGTGATACTCTTTGATAGGCTTCGGGTCGTCATCATCATCACTTGAACAAGCATCATCATAAGTGAGAATCTTGGTCTCATCATCTTCATCTTTTTCCTCATCATCACTTGGGTCTTGAATGTGTTAGAGAGCATAGAGCGAGTTCTTCTTCTTGTAATGACCTCAATGGCTTCTTCAATAGAGTATGACTCAAGATCAAAGTCCTCAAACTCAATGTGATCACCATACTTGTCCTTCGGCAAAGCATCAAGAAACCTCTTGAGACCTTCTTCCTTGGTGACGATCCAAACCTTGTTCTCATTTATCCTCTTGATGAGAGAATCCATTCGAAGAGCAAACTCAACAAGATCTTCATTTGGCTTCATGGAGATGTGATCCAACTCATCACATAGCTTGATATATCCATCCTCTTGATCCCGAGAAGAAGAACCTTCACCAATACGAGATGATGATTGAGCTTGAGGTAGAGGTTGAGCTTCAATGTGTTGATTGTCACTTGCATGAGAGATATCCTTGCCCTTCTTGACATCCTCCTCAAGAGAGGAGAGAATAGCAACCACCTCATCATAGGGCATGTTCACGAACTCATTCACTCGAGCAAAAGCGAGAAGGCCAAACCGTGCGGGTGGTAGAGATCGAATAAGCTTCTTTACAACATGCTTGTGCATAATAGAAGGATAGCCTCTTGTCATGAGTTTCCTAGCAAGGACATACAAACGAGATGCAAAGTTAGTGATATCCTCATTATCATCCAAAACAAACTCATCATACTCATCATGCACATCATAGTAGGAAATGCCATTAAGCACACAATCATAAGGCTCAATCAAAGTAGAGGCGATGGAAGTGTTAGAAACGTCATCATGAGTGGACTCCATTTTCTCACACGCGATCCCGGTCACGACTCAAGGCGGTAAAGCCCTAATAATGAGCACTTGGCTCTGATACCACTTGTAAGGATCGTGTGACCGAGAGGGGGGGTGAATCGGTGCACTCTAGAATCTATTTCCAAACACTTACACCCAAACAACTCCTAGCAAGTAGTTCTAGTAGCAAGGTAAAGCACACTAAGAAGTATCCTTAACCTATATAGCTAGTGGATATAGATAACACAAGCACACCACACTAGCAACCTAGCACAAGATATAGATAGCGGAAGACTTTAGCTAGGCAAGGCAAGGCAACAAGATAACTAGAGAACAAGGCAACCTAGATACTAGGCACACTAAGTAGAGTCCTTAGAGCAACTAGATAGGCTATAACAAGTAAGCACACGAGCAAGGCAAACAAGCAAACTTAGTGAAGCTAGTAGGTACAAAGGTAAGCACACAAGCAAGATAAGAGCACAACTCAAGTACTACAAGAAATCATATATAGTGCGATAAGTAAATGCGAGTAGTAAAGGAGAAGGGATAGAGAATGCTCATGATGTTTTCCCGCAGTCTCGGAAGGATGGCTCCTTCCCCTACTCCACGTTGGGTCACTCCCGCCGGAGTCTCGACCCCGTCCCTCCGCTCGATGGCGATCCCTCCTAGAGCACACTTCACCCTTCGAGTGAAGTCGCGGGCACGTCCCGCCGGGCTCGATCCCGTGTACTCTTCCGGAGGTAAGGCTCCGCACTTGATGCGTGCCAAAGGGCGCTCCACTAGTGATGCTTCTTTCGCACGGGAAGCTCCAAGACCGTGTACAAACTTGTGTTAGCTTCCACAATCTCCTTGGACAGCTCAACACCGACGCCTAACCGGTCTAGGCCTTGCCATAGACCAAGAGTAACAGCTCTAGATGACTCTCTCAAGCTCACACTAGCCTAGAGATCAAAGGATGCAACTTGTTACTCTCTCAAGCACTAGGATCACTCCAAATCCTTCTCAAGTGCTTCACACTTCTCCCTCTTGGCTTCTTGGCAGCACCTCCCCTCTTTCCTGGGGGTCAAGAGCACCTCAAAGAGGTAAACAACGGCTATATATAGGCTACCAACCTCAAACCAGCCGTTGTCCAAAAGTACCCAGTCTGCGTGATGACCGTACAATAGACCGTACTGTCCGGTCTCCATTAGACCGTACTGTCCGGTCTTCACCAGACTGGCGTCCAGGGAGTGCTGCTCCTCATCTCAAAGTAGACCGTATTGTACGGTCTCTAGGACCGTACTGTCCGGTCTCCACTTCTTCTTCAGCCAACAGAAACTTCTCCTTCTCTGTTGCTCTTCACCTGTAAGACCGTACCGTCCGGTCCCTGACCGTACCGTCCGGTCTTCATTCTTCAACTTCCAGAAACTTCAGCTTCTCTGTCTGGAAAACTCAATAGAGACCGTACCGTCCGGTCCCTTGGACCGTACTGTCCGGTCAACTGTCCGGTCTCCCATTCTCCACTTCCAGAAACATCAGCTCTTCTGTCTGGATTTCCTCTGTAGACCGTATTGTACGGTCTCCATGACCGTACTGTCCGGTCTCTTCTGACTTCGCAGTTTCGATCTTCTTCTTGATCTTCTTCTTCAACACTTGATCTTCTTGGTTCCTTCAATCCTCTTCTGCCACCCTAGCCCCTGAGAGACTCACCATGCATCCAATGATCTCTATAACTAGTGTGCACTAAGAGAACCACCTCGAACCCTCTTGATAGTCCGGTTTTTCCTATGGACTCAAACTAACATCTAACCAAGCAACACTCGCTTGGATCTAGCATGTCCTTAGTCTTGATCCATATCTTCTCCGCGACTCCATCAAGTCCGTTCTTGTGACGATGAAGGCAACCAATCATCCTTTTCATTAAGTTCATGGTGTGTTGGCGTTCACCACCAACGGACGGAGCTTTCTTTCTATGTGACCTATAAGATCTCACAAAGAGTGTTAGTCACATTCATAGTTCTCATCCTATCACCAAAACATTCATACCTTGGGGTTTCCCTAGCTCCAATGGTCATGAAGCTTACAACTGCCTCATTTTTTTTCTTGCGTTTTCTTTTTTTCCTTTTCTTATGAATTTTGTTAACAAATTACTAGTTTTATTATCTATATATTATAATTCTGGCAATGACACGTAGAGGCAACAACAAGATTCATAATTGATAGCAGGCACTTCAAATTTTTTCAATTTTTAATTTTCACATTTTCATAAAATGTTAAAACAACATAAAAAATGTACAAATTATACATTTAAAGAGCTTAAATGTATCAAATAGAAAAATGCAAAAAGAATGTTTATGTGGGGTCTTTCTTTTAAATAGTTCTATAGAACACGAAATGATTCAAGGTACCTTCTCTATATATTTTTCTTTTCTATTTGTGTTCGGAGGCCTCTTAGTGAAGCCCCTACCACTTCGTTAATACCTTCACACATGTAATGGGAGAGGAACAGCAAATATGGTAATAAGTTGAAACTCAAGTGCGAGTTTGGCAAATGCTGGCAGTTGAGGACGAATGGTTCCAGTCAAAGTGATCATACGTGAACAGCAGCACAGATAAGGCAATGTAAAAGCGTAAGATAAGTTTCACAACTACAAACAGGAACAGCAGGTGTAGCTTGAACCGCTGACAACCTCGAATGATCCTTAAACGCACCTAGATTATTAATCGAGGTTGTCAGCGGTTCAAGCTACACCTGCCGCTGACAACCTCGAATGATCCACCAAACTTAGAATCCATGTCTAGGGACAGCGAGAGTATCTAAAACATTATTATTAATCGCAGTAAAACGCACGAACGATCCTTAAACTTATATATCTTGGTGTGTCATTTAAGTCCCTAAACACTAAAAACTGACAATAAGGTCTCCGATCTTGCTATCCTGTATCATCTAGGTCCAAAATATAAACAATATCTATGGCTAATGCCATGGCTGTTTAATTGACCTTGATTGGTCATAATCTTTGTTTCCCAAATGGGCCATCGTCACACCTTCTGTGGAAACGAGGACCTATTTCCTAGATCCATGATTCAAATGAAAAGTGCTCCGCTTGAATACGATCATAGTCCGGTATTGATGAAGCGTTTGTTGATCCGAAAATCACACACAAACGGCCTGGGAGATCTGCTTAACTCCAGTGCAGGACCGAATCTCGTACGCCGTGAGAATCCCGAAGCGTGCCAGTCAGTTTTTCCTGAAAACTAACAAAAGGATAAAAAGGTCAAATTCACCTGGTCACCGGCCCGAGAAACAGGCCGATGCATAGCCGACAACTGAATGTCGCGGGGACAGTCGACGAATATGAATAAAGATAAACGGAACAATCGGCTGTCACTATCGGCTATACCTTATCGGCTGTTGAACAGTAAAGGAACAGATCTAACCAACCACAGTAAACTATCGGCTAGATTTAGATAGTTAAATAAATACTTCGTAACCAGCCAAACAGTGCAATAAAGAATATAAGGGTTTCAGAAAGGAAAGATCTGTGTGATAACTAATCGGCTAAACACTCCGATCAAACTCCAGATCGGCCTATCGGCTAACCACGTCACAGAATTACTCCAGCAAAAACCTGTAGGATCGGACCTAACCGAGACAGCAATAAGGTTTTGCTAAAGCAATTAGGTGGAAGATCAACCAATAAACAAATCCAAAGTGATTATGGTAACTAATCGGCTAAACGTCCCGATCGAACCTTAGATCACTCTATCGGCCAGACACGTCACAGAACTATTCCAATAAAACCGGTAGGATCGGACTTAACCGAGACAGCAATAAGGTTCTATCAGAAATAATTAGGTGGAAGACCAACTGATAAATCGATCTAAGATGACTCGAATATATTTAATCTATCTGTACTAGGTTCATCAGACAAACGTCGCGTAGGATCGGACCTAACCGAGACAGCAATAACGACGCCGATCTTGCTAACAGTTCTAGATAGATCTCATATACCGGATAACTGATAATTAAACCAACACCACTAGCAGATTCGATCAACTCAATGCAGTGAGATAATTCGATCAAAGCACGAGACGAGAAGGTTACTAGATAGTCGAGATAATTACCGTGGGGTGACGAATTCCCTGCCCTAGCGGAGATCGTGCCGATGCAGCCCGCTCGAACAAGAAACCCGTCGAGAAAAACAGGTTGGCGATGCGCCGAGAGTTGTATTGAATTGTGTATTATTCTGATTACAAGCACCTGGGTTTATATTTATACACCCGAGGCAACCGACTTTGAAACAAACACGACTTCCCCTAACTTTCGTTACAAGAAAATATTTTATTCCTATCTTAACTAATTCTCTGATCGTAACAATCAAAATCTTCGATTGTGTTCCGGTCAACGCGGCGTCTTCTCTAGACACAATCTTCCCTTGCCTTATCTTCTCGCTACGGGTCAAAGGACTTCCAAAATCCGGTGTCAACACATGCCCCCCAAGTTCGGAGTACAAAATCTTTGTGCGCCGAATTTGTCTCCTAGTGCCTCGTGCACATTTATAGCAAGCACCACTTACGACCCTCATAAATACGGAACCGACCCTTCATCTTCTTCCTCCTCCACTCTCTTCTCAAAGAAGCTACTCTCCATCGGTTCTCTCTCTTCCGCGCCGTCGCCGTCACCGACCAAGAAATGGCGCGTCAATCTTCTTCCGATTCCGATGCCGAGGCTCGTACGAGACGCCCGCCGGTGCTCACCGCATCCATCCCTGAGGTAATCCATCGCCTTCAAATCTGATTTATTTTTTCAACCCTAGGTTTAACTGTTTCCGCCATTAGTTCCTCACTATTTCCATTCCCCTTTTCTTTCTCGCATTATTTCCAGAACCTTAAGGCGCAGCTCGTGATTCCCTCCTCTGCTTCGAGATTCTATTTCTTAGGGCCGATGGGCGATGAGGACCCCACTCACTTTATTAGATCTGAAACTTTTAGGATCCCTTTCAAAAACACCTTGCTCAACCCTTCTCACTGGAGCACTAGTTTCAGATCTTGGCCGAGCACCCTTCCTGGTTGGAAAAACTGGTATTGCCGAGTTCGTCAGGCCAAGCTCGCTCACTGGACTGCTTTAGGCATAGATCATTGCATCAATTTGTCTATCGCTGAAACAACCAGAAACGACCCCTTGCTGATTTCTTCATCTTATTTCTGGTCTGATGCCCTCAACGCATATACATTTGGTCATGGTCCTATGTCCCCTTCACTTATGGATGTAACCATGCTCACAGATCTTGATGTAGCCACTTCTTTCGCTCCTGACAATTTGCAAGTAAAACTGACTCATGGTTTCCAAACCAAAGGCATTGGGGGCTGGAAGGGCTTTATTACCAACTATAGCCACACCTCAGGACCAGTGACTGATAAGGAGCATGCAGCTTTCTTAATGATGTGGCTAGATAGGTACCTTTTCTGCGGATCATCCTGTGGCCCCACACAAAATATGCAAAACCTGGCAGAGCTTCTTGCAGGAGGTACAAAACTTCCATTAGGGCAATATCTACTCGGCGCCACTTATCAGCTCCTCCATCAAGTAGCTAGAAAATTATCCACCAACCAACCTGTAGAGAATTTTGGTGGCCCTTGGTGGTTTATTCAGCTCTGGCTCGTCCTATACTCCTCAAAGGCTGCTATTCTTCCTCCCTTCGATAATAGAACATTTCCTAATGTTCAGCCAGAGTCAGAGGAACAAACTCGACGCCGATGCCTTTCTTTTGGCGAAGCAGTAGCCGTTGTTCCTGGAGAAAGATCATCGCCTGAATCACTACGCCTTTGGTTTAGACTTTTCTACTACGGCTTCCGCCCCAAGGCGACCATCTGGTTCCCATACCAAAATATGATGGAATTTGATACTCCATCCTCTTTCCGTCCTGATAACCCCTTGCAAGACGAAGAATCACAAGCTCAATTCCTTGCATACATCAAACCTTGCATCCTTCCAACTCAGATTCATTCAGGCCGCAACAAAAGACCTTCTTATGAGCTGTATCACCCTTCTGTCTGCGCCAGACAGCTCGGCTTAGGTCAACTTCCCATCGGCCTATTTTTTATCGGCAAACTGAAGATCAGAGCCCCCATCGCCAATAGGACAGATTACTTGAGACTGTCTCGCCTAGCAGACGTCATCCCCATCGGCAACTATGCCGATATCATTCTGAAGCCCTTCAGTTCCAGCTCTTTCAACTCCTGGTGGGCAGAATGGCGACAACATCTCTTCCACCTCAAGTGCTCTACATACTTGACTCCTCTGGATCTTCCTGCCGATGAAGAGGTAATAATTTCAAGTATTTCATATGCATCCACTATATGATCCTGCAATAATCACGCTAATCATTTCTTCTTCTTGATTCAGTCTGCAGATGAAGCAACTCCCGTCGGCCGCGATGGCAACCCTGTGCAATATCTTCGGGAATCGGCTACTCCAAACATCACTCTGCCAGCGCCAAGGAAAAGAAAAGCAGCAGCAACTCCAAACAATCCCCCAGTTCCAAAGCGTACAGCTCCTCAAGCACCAAAGCGGCCTGCACCTGTTCCACGACAACAACCTGTACGCCAAGCTACTCGCAAGGTCCGCCAAAGTTCGATGTCGGCCTTCACACCTCCATCCGCCGATGAGCCTTCTCAGGTCTTTTTCTTAATGACGCACTTTGAATAATTCACATTTCCATTAAATAACACCCACTCTTTTTTGCAGGACCTTAATGTCAATGTTCCTCCGAACACAGATACCCAGGCGTCGCCAGCTCGGGACCATGCCGCCATCGACTCTGAAATACCACATGCATCGGCCGAAGATACTTCTACCCCTCAGGGAGAAAGCGGACAAATTTCAACCTTCCAACCGGTCTAGTAGGCACGCAAATCCCAACATCTCCTGACGCCGATACAGAAAAAACGGTAAAATCAAGATAGCCCTTCTTTTCTTATCATTTCATCTTGAATGCATCATCACTCTATTCTCATTTCAGTTGTCGGACTCTCACCCATCGGCCATCAATTTGGATTCATCGGCTTCCTCAAAGCCTTACCTTCCTGATGTCGTGAAGATAACTTTGAGGGAAATTTCAGAAAGATTATCGGAGCCAACTCTTGAAGTGTTGACATCCAACATCGGTCCAGTTTTAGGCCGATTCAATGAGATCCGTGGTCTGATCCCATATGATCTCTTAGAAGTCCTGCATCCTGCTGCACACATTGATTATCATGAGCTAGAGATCATCAAAATCCAAAGACGCATGGCAGAAAGAGCTGCTAGATCAGATCGTCTGATAGCCTTGATTAACGCCGATTCCCAGGTCCAGACTGAGCAAGCCAAGCTTGATGATCTAATATCCAAGCCCGCAGAAATTCGGACTGAACTGGATCGGCTGAAGAAAGAGCTTGAGGATCTCCAAGCCGCAGTAAGAGCCAAAGAACAAGAGATCAAGGCTGAAGAGGACAAGTTGGCCCTTCTCCCCAATGAGATATCGACTCAAGAAAGCATATTATCATCGGCCAAAGATCTAGCACGCCAGCAACTCTTGGTGCTTCACCCGATATCGGCTCAATGGAACAAGATCTCAAGTTCATAAACAGCATCGAGCAGATTCGCAAAAACGCTATCGGCAAGATCCAGGAGTACCTGTAGGCTTAGTCTTGTAGCAAAAACTTCTTTTGAACTCTAAAGTATTTGCATAAACACTTTAAATTCAAGGGCGACGTAAAGACATCGGCCTTTTGTCTCTTGCACGAATCTTCTGCCGCATATTCTTGCCATACTCCTTTATTTTAATGTAAGCTTCTAGATGGCGTTTCACGTGAAAACAGTATACCTGACATAATGAACTGTACCCTTGTCTTCATGGCGTGCACCATCTAACAGACAATCCGTACCAATCACTTTAATTGCAGCAGGCCTTTCACTGTTCCACGATCTTATCTCTTTCCGCATCTTGGCCTATAAAAAGACTGCCTCCCTTCATCAAGATCACAACACAATGGCCAGCAAGAAAAATCCCTTCCAAGACCTCATCAATATATCCCAAACAGCGAGATGATAACCATGAGCTTCTCTTCCCTTTACACGCCTATGTTCTGGCCTCTTGCCTTCCATTTACTTCTCTCCAATCTCTTTTATCCTGACGCTATCCCTCTTGAGCTAATCCCTGAAGACAGCGGCTCCTCTTCAGACTTCGAGGAAGAACTCATGTTCTTCGTCGGACAAGGTTCCTTCTCAGGGATAACATTTTCTTCGATGTGATGGTGTCCATGCAGTTGCTCCTCTCCTCGTACGCTAGAGCAACGACCCATCCTACCCTGTGTCAGCACTTGGTTGACACTTGACAGCAGCCGCAGTGTGTATTCTTGGTGTAAGAACTTGTACTTTAATTTGGGCTTCTTTGTATCTTCTTTTTTTTTTTTTTCTAGAGGCGATGTGCCTAGCCGTTGCATCGGCTTAGCAGTCATCGGCTTTCTGTAGGCGACGTGCTGTCGGCTCTTGTATACTATGCCTTCAAGAATTAACCCAGACGCTTGGATGATATTTCTTCAAATACTTTCCATTAAGGGCTCGCTCCATTTCTTTTCCATCCAAACTCTGTAACTTGTAAGCATTACCAACTAAACATTGGCTAATCTTGAACGGACCTTCCCAATTTGGGGACCATTTACCGAAGCGGTTACTCTTGGAACCTATCGGCAAGATAAGCTTCCACACTAAATCTCCTTCAGAAAATTGCTTGGAACAACCTTCTTATTATAGTGCTTCGCAACTCGAGCTTTGTTCTGAGCAATCTTCTCCATAGCTCGCAACCGAAGCTGTACTATGTCCTCAGATTCATCATTCATTAAGTTTCTGTACTCATCGGCTGTAAGCTCATCTTGCAATGAAATTCGACGAGATCCAATATTTACCTCCCAAGGAAGAACTGCTTCATGCCCATATACCAACTGATAAGGCGTGACTTGTGTAGCCCCATGACACGACATCCGATAGGCCCAAAGCGAATCGGCTAATGTCGTATGCCACTTCCTTGGTTGTTCATCGATCTTGCGTTTAATCAACTTGATTAAACTCTTGTTGGACGCCTCAGCCTGACCATTTGCTTGAGCATAATACGGAGAAGAATTTAATACCTTAATCCCCAAACTTGCAGCAAACCCCAAAAATTCTTCAGATATGAAAATGGAACCTTGGTCAGTGGTAATCGTCTGAGGGATTCCAAACCGATAAATAATGTGCTCTTTCACAAAATTGATCACATCTTTCGAGGTCACATTCTTGAATGGCACAGCTTCTACCCACTTTGTGAAATAATCAGTCACAGCTAAAATGTATTTATGCCCTTTGCTTGACGGAGGATTAATTTGACCAATCATGTCCATACCCCACCCCCGAAACGGCCACGGTTTAATGATAGGGTTCATGGCCGAAGCAGGAGCCCTCTGAACTGGACCAAATTTCTGACAATCCTGGCAACCTTTATAGTATTCAAAACAATCCTCCAACATGGTCGGCCAGAAATAACCAGTCCTCCTCAGCAACCACTTCATCTTGTAAGCTGACTGATGGGTCCCACAAATTCCTTCATGCACCTCTGCCATTGCCAATTTTGCTTCTTCCTGATCCAAGCACTTTAACAGCACACCTTCCAAGTTCGGTAATATAACTCTCCATCCAACAATACATATTTGAGAGCTTGATACCTAACCTTTTTGGATACAGATTGAGATGGATTCTTCAAATATGAAATGATTTCCGCCCTCCAATCTTCAACCTCAACATCAGGAACATCCAGCACGATGCATCTATAATCAGGTCGATACCCTGACGCATTTTGTGCCAATCTATTAGCTTCCATATTCTGTTCTCTGGGAACATGCTTGAGTTTCACATCCCCGAATCTCTGCAGCTGCAATACGCATTCTTCATAATAAAACCGTAGATTTTCGTCCCTGCATTCAAATTCCCCAGAGAGTTGCCCAAGCACCAATAATGAATCTCCAATTACTTCAACATGAGCGGCTCCAGCATCACCAAGTAATTGCAGACCCCTTAACACAGCTTGATACTCAATTGGTTGTTAGTACCAACATCAACAGAATAGGAAAACTCGAATGATGCCCCCCGAGGCGAAATGAGAACCAAGCCTATACCACATCCCGTTTTGCAAACAGATCCATCAAAGAATAAGATCCATGGCAAGGGCTCAACATGATTATGCTCAACTATTAAATCTGCCAAAATCTGACCTTTAATAGCTTTAAGAGGCTCATACCTCAAATCAAATTCAGCTAAAGCAAGCATCCACTTTCCGAGCCTGCCCTTCAAAATAGGAGCCGATAGGACATGTTTGACTACATCGGCTCCGCACACCACAGTACATTCGCTCGAAAGAAGATAATGCCTCAATTTGGTGCAAGAGAAATAAAGGCAAAGACATAATCTTTCCAAATCAGAATACCTGGTTTCAGCGTCAATCAATTTTCTGCTTAAATAAAATACCACCCTTTCTTTTCCTTCTTGTTCTTGCACCAATGTAGAGCCGATGGACTTCTTGTCGGCTGACAAGTACAACTTGAACGGAACACCCGTCTTAGGAGGAACCAACACTGGAGGAGATTTTAAATATTCTTTAATCTCATCTAACACTTTCTGGTGTTCAGGTCCCCACTTGAACTCTTGATCAGCCTTCAACCGTAACAATGGTGCAAACGGCTCAATTCGTCCTGACAGATTAGAAATAAACCTCCTCACAAAATTTATCTTCCCAACAAGAGATTGCAACTCTGTCTTATTTGTCGGAGGCTTCAACTTGCTGATGGCTTCAAAACTCCTTGGGCCGATCTCTATACCTCGTTCATGCACAATGAACCCCAAGAATTGCCCAGCCGATACCCCAAAGGCACATTTATTGGGATTCATCCTGACACCATACTTTCTGGTTCTCTCCAGCACTTCCTTCAAGTCAGCTATGTGATCATCGATGGTCTTTGACTTAACAATGACATCATCAATGTATATCTCTACCAATCGACCAATCAAATCATGATATATATAATTCATAGCCCTTTGATAAGTAGCACCAGCATTTTTCAAGCCGAAAGTCATCACAACCCATTCATATAAACCAATCGCACCTGGGCACCTGAAGGCGGTCTTTGGAATATCTTCTTCGGCCATGAAAATCTGATTGTAACCGGCATTGCCATCCATGAAGCTGACAATCTTGTGTCCTGCCGCAGCATCGATCAATGTGTCGGCCACCGGCATCGGATAGCTGTCTTTGGGCGTTGCTCTGTTCAGATCCCTAAAGTCAATGCACACCCGTAACTTGCCATTCTTCTTCTCCACCGGGACAATATTTGATATCCAATCAGCATACCGGCACGGACGTATGAATTTGGCCTCATACAATCTAGCAATCTCCTGTTTAATCGCTTCATCAACCTTAGCCTCAAATTTCCTTGGAGCCTGCTTGTGTGCCCGAAACCCAGGCTTGATAGGCAGCCGATGTTCAACAATCGATCGGCTAAGACCCGGCATCTCATGATATTCCCATGCAAAACAATCTCGGTAATCCTTTAACAACTCTATTAATTTATCTTTAAATTCCTTACATAATCCTTTACTGACGAAAGTCGGCCTAGGCTTGCTACCATCACCTATATCTACCTCCTCTAGCTCATCGGCCGAAGTAAATCCTTGCCCCAGCTTGCCCTCCTCCTTGGCGTCCTCTGTGGCGCCTGTCAGAGTAACTTTTTAGGATTCAAGTCATCCACCAATTCAACGCTGTCATCGGTGAACTCCAAGAACTCTCCATCCCAAACCTTGCCAGAGAAGCAATCCATGCACTCCAAACGCATGGGACCCAAATCGGCCGAAGCGACGTATACCGCGGTATCGGCCGGAACCACCTCGATCACATCATCCACCCATTGAATAAGGAATTGATGCAAAGTGGACGGGATGCAACAGTTGGCATGAATCCAATCTCTCCCAAGTAACATGGTATAGGATCCCTTACCGTCAATGACAAAGAACGTAGTGGGCAACGTCTTACTTCCAATGGTCAACTCCACATTGAGCACCCCTTTTGCTTCTGACGTTTTGCCCCCATAGTCCCTGAGTATCATGTTGGTCTTAATCAGATCATCATCGGTCATGCCCAACTTCCTGAAGGTAGTCATCGGCATGATGTTGACCGCAGCACCTCCATCGACCAGCATCTTGCTCATCGGCTTACCATTCACATACCCTTTGACATATAAAGCCTTCATGTGCCGGCGCTTAGATTCTTCTGGCTTGTCAAACACAGCCTGTTGCGGATCAAGGACCAACTGTGCCATAGCCTCTGCAGCATCATCATCAGATTCTCCATCATCAACAGCTCTGAATTCATACGGCATGATGCAAACATTGACTGCCGCTTCCAACTTCTGTACCTCAGACGCCACCTTGGGCCTCCATTCCTTCCTAGTACGCGGACGCCGATCATCATCATCATCACGTTTATGGAGCTCGGCTTCCATCTCCTTGCAACGCTGTCTCTGTACCCTTCTCTTTTGGCTCTTAGAGAAGATACCAGTAGGACACCACTGTGGCTGGCGTTTAGGCTTATATTGCTGCTCTTCATCGATCAGCTCCTGGAACTCAGCCTCATCATCTTGCTTAGGCCCCAGCCGATCATGAACAGAAGGTTTGAACTCTCTGTTCGGACGACGCAGCGGCTCTCTCATTGGCCGATATGATGCCCCACTCTCCTGTAGCCGATCAAAAGCCGGAACTCTCTCCTGTCTAGCATAGACATGGGATGGCACCTCTCTGTACAGCCTTCTTGACTGATTGCTGCAGCCTGGGCATCCTTCGATCGGTGGCAACTTCATGCCTTCTTCCCAACAGTACCTGAAGAAGGGACAATCCCAATGCGAATCATCACGAGATCTGTGCTCTTCATAATCATCCCTCTCCCTCTTTCTCTGGTATTTGTTGATCATGGATGAGCTACCAAATTCAACCATATTCACAGGAAAAGGATTCCCATCAATCTTCATGGACTTCTTTTGTTCATCAAACTTGATACGACCCTGTTCAATTGCAGCCTGAACACTCTGCCTGAAAACTCTGCACTCATTTGTAGTATGTGATGGAGCATTATGCCACTTGCACCATCTCCTCTTCTTCAGTTCTTCAGGTGAAGGCAAAACATGATTCGGCGGCAATTGAATCTGCTTCTCCTGTAACAACCAATCAAAGATCTTGTCCAGCTTGTTCACATCAAAATCATACCTTTCTTGGGCCGCAGCTTGCTTGATGAATGGACACGCTACTGGTTTCTTGCCTCTGGTCCATTCAGCCAGTCCCACTTCTTCTCCATCTTCATCAGAATCAGACTCAAGTGCATAATCAGCATATGCAGCATACCTGCCCTTCGTAGCACTCTGGAATCGGCTCTCGTGAGCTGAGATCTTCTGAGCCAGCTGGGAAATACTCTCAAACTCCTGAGACGCAAACCTCTCCCGAATGGGGCCGATGAGCCCTTGAAAGGCTAACTCGGCTAACTGCTGGTCTGTCAAAGCCAAACTGTAGCACCTGCTGCGAACATCCCGGAACCTCTGGATATAATCCAGCACCGACTCTCCGGTCTTCTGACGAACAGCAGTCAGATCTGTGAGCTTCATCTCAGTAGTGCCGCCATAAAAGTACTTGTGGAACTTCTGCTCCAGATCACGCCACTCCTTGATGGAATCAGCCGGCAATGATGCAAACCATGTAAAAGCTGGGCCTGACAGCGACAGAGGGAACAATCTGATCTTCCATATGTCATCAGCCGAAGCCTCACCACACTGCGCGAGGAAACGGCCGATGTGTTCCATGGTCGATGTGTTATCCTGTCCAGAAAACTTGGAGAAATCTGGCACCTTGTACCGTGGAGGGAAAGGAGTCCTGTCGTACCACTCTGGATATGGGCGGCGGTACACAGAAGTCTGATCCTTCGCCTTTAAGCCAAACTGATCTCTCATTATGTCAGCAATCTTAACGGCCCAGTCATCTGCCCCCGAGCTCCTTGCTGCCGACGATGGACCTTGCTGATCTGGCCATGCTTGATTACCTCCAGAACCAGTTGGCACATATTGTTCTGAAATCTGAAAAGTACGACCTCCTACATCTCTTGTAGGGTACCAAGAGGCAGCCGATAACTCCTCTGAGGAGTAGAGTACACCGGCCCACCTCCTACCTCATTGTATATCGTACCATCAGCTGTCTTGATGATGAGATCCTTCAGGGTATTAACCAGCACCGGAGACTGATTAATCAACGCTTGATGCATGGCAGTATAAATCATATCACTCAGATTTCCAGATGGGACCTGCGACGACCCGGCAGCTGACGTCGGCGGTGGTGGTTGTACTGGTACTTCTTCTGTTGGTCTGGCTTCTTTAGCAACCTTGAGTGCATCTTCAAACATATTCTTGATGGAGTTCACCAAGGGGGTAGACTTTTCTGCCAATGCTTTCTCAACAGCAATATTGACCACCTTCTGAATCTCTTCAGCTGCTGCCTTCTCATCTGACGACCCCGCCGGTTTCTTGGAAGTGTCCACGACAACCGGCATGGGAAAAGGATTGGACTGAACCACGCCTGCTCTTGTTTTCTTGAATGATTGCAGGCACAGCTCTTTGTAATCCTCCATGTTTTTCATGAGAAGTTGCTTTTGTTCATCACTCAGCTGATCTTCTGTCACCTGAATGACATTGTGCGACCCAATCTTGGTCCTGTCGATTGGTGTCCCGTCTTGCGACATGATTTCAATGAACGTGTCCCACCAGGCGTGCCAAAAAGTGTGTTGATCCGAAAATCACACACAAACGGCCTGGGAGATCTGCTTAACTCCAGTGCAGGACCGAATCTCGTACGCCGTGAGAATCCCGAAGCGTGCCAGTCAGTTTTTCCTGAAAACTAACAAAAGGATAAAAAGGTCAAATTCACCTGGTCACCGGCCCGAGAAACAGGCCGATGCATAGCCGACAACTGAATGTCGCGGGGACAGTCGACGAATATGAATAAAGATAAACGGAACAATCGGCTGTCACTATCGGCTATACCTTATCGGCTGTTGAACAGTAAAGGAACAGATCTAACAACCACAGTAAACTATCGGCTAGATTTAGATAGTTAAATAAATACTTCGTAACCAGCCAAACAGTGCAATAAAGAATATAAGGGTTTCAGAAAGGAAAGATCTGTGTGATAACTAATCGGCTAAACACTCCGATCAAACTCCAGATCGGCCTATCGGCTAACCACGTCACAGAATTACTCCAGCAAAAACCTGTAGGATCGGACCTAACCGAGACAGCAATAAGGTTTTGCTAAAGCAATTAGGTGGACGATCAACCAATAAACAAATCCAAAGTGATTATGGTAACTAATCGGCTAAACGTCCCGATCGAACCTTAGATCACTCTATCGGCCAGACACGTCACAGAACTATTCCAATAAAACCGGTAGGATCGGACTTAACCGAGACAGCAATAAGGTTCTATCAGAAATAATTAGGTGGAAGACCAACTGATAAATCGATCTAAGATGACTCGAATATATTTAATCTATCTGTACTAGGTTCATCAGACAAACGTCGCGTAGGATCGGACCTAACCGAGACAGCAATAACGACGCCGATCTTGCTAACAGTTCTAGATAGATCTCATATACCGGATAACTGATAATTAAACCAACACCACTAGCAGATTCGATCAACTCAATGCAGTGAGATAATTCGATCAAAGCACGAGACGAGAAGGTTACTAGATAGTCGAGATAATTACCGTGGGGTGACGAATTCCCTGCCCTAGCGGAGATCGTGCCGATGCAGCCCGCTCGAACAAGAAACCCGTCGAGAAAAACAGGTTGGCGATGCGCCGAGAGTTGTATTGAATTGTGTATTATTCTGATTACAAGCACCTGGGTTTATATTTATACACCCGAGGCAACCGACTTTGAAACAAACACGACTTCCCCTAACTTTCGTTACAAGAAAATATTTTATTCCTATCTTAACTAATTCTCTGATCGTAACAATCAAAATCTTCCGATTGTGTTCCGGTCAACGCGGCGTCTTCTCTAGACACAATCTTCCCTTGCCTTATCTTCTCGCTACGGGTCAAAGGACTTCCAAAATCCGGTGTCAACAGCGTTGCACTAGGAAACAAACACTGCTGGAAGATCCATCTTCGATCTAGCACCGGCCTCCGGCATCGCGAGGTGACCGCCAGCTCTAGAACTTGGGGGCGCTGCCGGACGGAGAGGGCCGAGGAGGCAACGTTGGGGAAAGGGTGTTTTCTCTCGACGATGAGAAATTACGAGCGTGACCTTAGAACCTTTCTCAGCAGCCCACTGCCGCAGGGTGCCGCGAGGTACCGACCGATTTTAGTCGTTGGATATGAGCCAATCGACGGCTCAGAGGAGGGTACCACTTCGGATGCTCACAAGACCCTGTCGCGAATGCAGAGTTCCTGGTACCTCCTAAGCCCCTCTCTTCTAAGGCCCCGTTTAGAAGACCAAAGATTTTCATAATCCGTAAGCTAAAAGTTGTGCAGCTTCCAAACAGGGGGGATTCTGGAGCAGATTTTGCAATCCGGAAGCCCAAATTCTCAAAATCCCAGAAGCTGGATCGGGCGAGCTTCCAGCAGCTACTGGGCACTCAAATTACCAATTTGTCCCATGCCTTTTGTAGAAATTACATTATTCTTCCATCGTCTCGCTCCTTCCAGGCTTCCACCTCCCACGCTGGCCCGCCCCAATCCGTCGATCCCGCGGACCCGCACGGCCGCACCTCCGCAACCACGACTTCGAGCTTCCTGCAGCCTCAAATCCACCGCCTCACCTCCTTCCTGCTCTCACCGGCGTCCCCTGTCGAACCGGCTGCCGTAGCCCGCCCACCGCGATCTAGTTTTTTTTTTGAGGAAACACCCCAATCCAGTTGCCGTCGCCGATTTCGCCAAGTGGACTGCTCCGGCGGAGTCGCCGGGCTGGACCTCAAATAACCTGCCGGCGCGAGCGAATCGTGGTCCTGGAGGCCCCGGGTGCCTACGACAAAGCCGTGTTCCGTTCGCCGCCGCACCAGTACGATGCGACTACTTCTACTACTGCTCCTCGCTGTTCGGTAACCTCTACCACACGCGATTCTTTGGCCTGCGCTCCCACTTCGTCTTCCAAGACGCCTCCGCACGTGCGGAGTCGGCCTTGCCGTGCGCTCATGGGTGCGCGCCAGAGCCAGAGGTCGACGAGAACAGATGTGCGAAGTTGTTGAAAGAGCGATAGTCTTGCGCAAGCAATTTCGGAACCAGCCAGGCAAGTCCCACGTGCGCCTGAAAAATAGCTACCGGTAGCTGGTATCCAAACACCAGCACCAGATTTTGAGCAAAAGCTAGCTTTTGAAATCCATTGCAAAATCCAGATTTTTCTAATCACTTCCGGTTTCCAAACAGGGCCTAAGTATGACAGCACCGTAAAAAAAAAATTAAGACGTGCAGAAAGAAGCCAAGCCTTCCATGGTAGCAGCTCTGCAGCATTGTGGCCCTATTTTAGTGCAACAATTTTGAGCACAGATCGAATCGTAAGTTTGGAGCACTATATAATGTAATGCATCCATCATTGCTGCCTGCAGAGGCAGTAAAACTCAAACATGTGCACAGTACTCCTAAAGCCATCTACTACCTCCGTTCCAAAATGTAAGCATTTTTTGACTTTGGACGATCGCGTTTGACCATTCGTCTTATTCAAAAAACTTATAAAAATATTATTTATTTTGTTACAATTTGTTTTATCATTAGATATACTTTAATCATGACTTATTGTTTTATATTTTTATAAAAAAATTTGAATAGACAAACGGTCAAACGTGATGCTGAAAAATCAAAAATGCTTACATTTTGGGACGGAGGGAGTACACTATAATAGTTTGTATTGAAGTCTGGAATGCATTATAACATTGTACTGGCTCTGTTACACGCCAAAATGCAAAAGCGGATGGTGGTGACTTACTAATCGATGCTGTGGCGACCAACTTGGCATGCCTCAGGTTGAACAATCAATCGTTCGATCAAGCGAGTGGATAGTGCCGACATATACTAGTGCATATTTGCACCGTCAGAAAGCGGTCCCCAAAGCTGTGTGACGCACAGGGGGGCATTGGCTGATCTTCAGTGCCTGTTTCGATTTCCCTTTTTTTTACTTTATCCGGCAGTTGATAGTACGCCCTAGCTGTGTTCTATGCTACTGCTAAAGAGAACTGGTTCAGTCAATCCGGCCGGGCCGTGAGAATCGAATCGCTGAAACAAGAGCTTCATCTTCCTCGCTGGAACAGCGTGGTAAAAACTAAACAGGAACGAGCACATCTTTAATACTCGATATCAATGAAATGTTCCGTCTTGGGCAAATTGCTCAAACTTGATGGTGTTTACTACCAGCTTTTCATACTCCACGGGGAAAGGGAGTAAGGTAAGGCATTCAATCATATTTTTCTGGCTTGGGCAGGGCTGGGTTGGAACTTGGAACATGCAGGCAGGGCCTGAGAATTAAGGAAAGTATTTTAAACAATTTTTAACTAGTTGCTGCTTTGAGATGTGTGTAGGTTTTTGGAAAAACCTCAACCAGAGCACTTATCAAAGTCACAAAATACCATCCTGGGTGGGGAGCATTTTTTCGGCTGATTTCAGATTGTGTTCTTATGCATTACACTACGCATATGCAGATTGAGCCAGATGACACTACTGATATGCAAAAGTCACAAAAATACCATCCTGGCAAGTGGATCTCTCGGCTTGAGGCATGTTGGAACTTCTCTTTCCACCTCATCCAGATAAAAATGTTTGGTAAGGCGAAGCTGTAACACAAATTTAAACACTGTAAATAAAACACAAATTTAAAGGAACAAAAATTTAGGGAGAAATCATGTGGCGTGAACCGGTGTCCTTTTTCTCCCAATTACAATGCATTTCCTCGGCCGGCACCGGAGGCGCTAGGGCTAGGCGGCAGCACCTGGTGCCAGTCAAATTGGAGATGAACATACGAATTTATCGATGAACCAATCTGTATTCGATACAAACACACGACAGTGTTTTTGGATTGAAAATTTGAAATTGACAGGAGCTGGCTAGAAGGCTTCAGGCCCAACCGCTATTTTCTTCTTGCTTGTATGTTTCAGTGACGCATTGGCCCAATGCTTCTTCGTGCTTCTTCTTCCTTTGGACACAGACTCTGCTGCCCTGGCCATGGCGGCAGACATGGTCACATGGCGGATAGCAGAGCAGGACGCCGGAGTTATAGGGGAGGAGGAGCAAGGGGGACTCAGCGCCAAGGTTAGGTAGGGTGGCTGCCCCCGCCTTGCTCATTTGGAATATCCGCCTTTATAAGAAGGATTATCCAGCAGTCAACCTGGATTATTTGGCGTTCCCCTTTGCTTGCGTGTCACAGGCTTCAGCTACTTTTCAACAGCCCAGTAACCCCGGGGAGTTGTCCGTGATGCCTATCACGCCTGCATAAAAAAGCAAAGAGAAGTCGATCAAAGTTATACAGAACATGGCTTTCTAGTGGTCACAACATAACAAAATTTGCTACTTGAATTGCCTATGTAGAACAAATAGAACGATCTCCTCTCAACAAGGAACAAGGCGAAGAGATCTGGACCTGAGCAGTAAATTACCTCTGAGTTAAACCATGTGCCGTGCAGATTCCCGGTGCATCCCATGCTTAAGCTCAGGCGACGCAGCGAGATAAGCAGTATGATGAACCGAGCACTGACTGAATCAGAATCAACACAAGCCGGGCAGGAAGAAAGATGCCATATTTACATTACGCGACCTCTGGAACATCGAGCGTCTCTTACTTATATCTCGACCTGACCTTCAGGCAGGTCTAAAGCAGCTGGGAAAAAAATAGTCCTTTTCCAACCTTCAATTATATCTCAGATAACCTAAAATGTGGAGCCTGATAGGTGTTAACTGAAGAGGTCGTGCTGTCTCCAGCACACCAGACCAGAGTGCAGTGCCTAAGGTGAGAATGCATTCCATCAACCGAACATGGTGGACTCAACATGTACACCCGCAAACTGCCACTACACACACACGCGCGCTCGCGCGGGCGCGAGCTGGGGCAAGGTAAAGGTTCTTCTGTATTTTGTTCCGTTGTGCAGTGTTACATAAGTAGTACACGTTTATGCTCTGGGAGCCCTTTTGCTTAGGCAAACAATTTTTGTTTCCCATGTTCGGCCGACCTATAGGGTCTGCTTGCCTTGGTGATCCTCCTCTCCCTCCCATTCGTCTGGAGCCGATTCATTCCTCCAAAAACGTCGGGCGATCAACCTGAGCCTGCATGCGTGACTACCTTGATCATGCTGGATGGACTAGAGTCTCAAACCAAACAAGCCGTGAATTTAATTACTGCTTGTTAGCCCAAATCTTTATTTTAAGCAGAAGTGCTTCTCCATGCAGCTACTTCTCGACAATCTCCACCAGTTTTCCTGGACAGTGGACCTGTGATTCAATTGGCGGCTATGACACCACCTTTCACTACTAGAATTCACCGGTTTCCCAGGACCGAAATACTAGAGAAAGACCCCGAAATTCAATTTGGTACCGCTTCTGTCAGTGTCTCGTACAAGAAGGACAGATCATGTTTGTTCTCTGCAAATTCCCGGTGACTCCTATGCGTAGCTGAAGCTCAGACGTGCAGAGAGATCGAGAAGAGCTGAGCATTGAGCGAAAGCGAGACACGAAATCCAGGCAGGAAAGAGAAGGTTAGCCACTAGCCGGTTCCAGTGTGAGACGTGTATCTTTGAAAGGCGGTCATCTCCTATTTATATTGTTGACACCGGATTTTGGAAGTCCTTGGGCACGTGGCGAAAAGATAAGGCAAGGGAAGATCGTATCTGGAAGAGACGCCGCGTTGACTGGGGCAAAGGAAGATTTTGATTCGTTGCGATCTGTGCATTAGTTAAAATAGGAATAAAATTAGTCTTGGAACGAAAGTTAGGAGGAGTCGTGTTTGTTTCCAAGTCGGTTACCTCGGGTGTATAAATATAAACCCAGGTGCTTGTAATTAGAATAATACACAATTCAATACAACTCTCGGCGCATCGCCAACCTGTTTTTTCTCGACGGGTTTCTTGTTCGAGCGGGCTGCATCGGCATGATCTCCGCTAGGGCAGGGAATTCGTCAGCCCACGGTAATTATCTCGACTATCTAGTAACCTTCTCGTCTGGTGCTTTGATCGAATTATCTCACTGCATTGGGTTGATCGAATCTGCTAGTGTTGTCGGTTTAATTATCAGTTATCCGGTATATTAGATCTATTTGGAACTGTTAGCAAGATCGGCGTCGTTATTGCTGTCTCGGTTAGGTCCGATCCTACGCGACGCTTGTCTGACGAACATAGTATAAATAGATTAATATATTCGAGTCATCTTAGATTGATTTATCAGCTGGTCTTCCACCTAATTATTTCTGATAGAACCTTATTGCTGTCTCGGTTAAGTCCGATCCTACGGGTTTTATTGAAATAGTTCTGTGACGTGGCTTGGCCGATAGATTGATCTAGGGTTCGATCGGGACGTTTAGCCGATTAGTTACCATAATCACTTTAGATTTATTTATTAGTTGATCTTCCACCTAATTGCTTTAGTAAGACCTTATTGCTGTCTCGGTTAGGTCCGATCCTACGGGTTTTGCTCAAGCAGTTCTGTGACGTGGTTAGCCAATAGATCGATTTGGAGTTTGATCGGAGTGTTTAGCCGATTAGTTATCATACAGATCTTTGCTTATTAAAACCTTTATACTCATATCATTGCACTGTTTGGCTGGTTACAAAGTATTCATTTAAATATCAAGATCTAGTCGATAGTTTGCCGTGATTTATCAGATCTGTTTCTTTTTACTGTTTAATAGCCGATGGTAAGAAGCCGATAGAGCATAGCCGATAGTTGTAGTCGATCGTCTTATTTCCCCTTTGTTTATTGTTATCGACTGTTTCAGCGACACCTGAGTGTGGCTATACATCGGCCTGTTTCTTGGGCCGATGACCAAGTGAATTTGACCTTCTTGTCCTTTTGTTAGTTTTCAGGAAAACTGACTGGCACGCTTTGGGATCCACACGGCGTACAAGACTTGGTCCTGCGCTGGAGTTAAGCAGATCTCCCAGGCCGTTTGTGTGTGATTTTCGGGTCAACACACTTTTTGGCACGCCCGGTGGGACACGTTTAGTTGAAGTCATGTCGCAAGACGGGACACCAATCGACAAGTCCAAGATTGGGACACATAATGTCATTCAAGTGACAGAAGATCAGCTGAGTGATGAGCAGAAGCAACTACTCATGAAGAACATGGAAGACTATAAAGAGTTGTGTCTGCAATCATTCAAGAAGACAAGGGGAGGTGTGGTTCAGTCTTAACCCTTTTCCCATGCCGGTTGTCGTGGATACCTCCAAGAAACCGACGGGGCCATCGGACGAAAAGGCAGCAGCTGAGGAGATCCAGAAGATAGTTAATGTTGCTGTTCAGAAAGCATTGGCGGAAGAATCTACACCCTTGGTGGATTCTATCAAGACCATGTTTGAAGATGCGCTCAAAGCTGCTAGAGATGCCAGAGTGACAGAGGAAGTACCTGTGCAGCCTACACCGCCAACATCAGCTGCAGGTCCGTCTCAGGTTCCATCCGGCAACCTGAGCGATATGATCTACGCTGCCATGCATCAAGCGTTGATCAATCAGTCTCCAGTGTTGATCAACACTCTGAAGGACCTCATTATCAAGACAGCCGATGGTACAATCTACAATGAGGCAGGAGGTGGGCCAATGTACTATACTCCTCAGAGAAGTTATCGGCTGCCTCTAGGTACCTCCACAAGAGACGTGGGAGGTCGTACTTTCCAGATTGCGGAGCAATATGCGCCTACTGGTTCTGGAGGCAATCAAGTGTGGCCAGATCAGCAAGGTCCATCGTCAGCGGCAAGGAGTTCGGGGGCAGATGATTGGGCCGTCAAGATTGCTGACATAATGAGAGATCAATTTGGCTTGAAGGCAAGGGATCAGACTTCTGTGTATCGTCGACCATATCCAGAGTGGTACGATAGGACTCCCTTTCCTCCGCGGTACAAGGTTCCAGATTTCTCTAAGTTTTCTGGGCAGGACAACACATCGACCATGGAGCATATCGGCCGTTTCCTCGCACAATGTGGTGAGGCTTCGGCTGATGATATATGGAAGATCAGACTATTCCCTCTGTCGCTGTCAGGTCCGGCTTTCACATGGTTTGTGTCATTGCCAGCTGATTCTATTAGAGAGTGGCGTGATCTGGAGCAGAAGTTCCAGAAATATTTCTATGGCGGCACTACTGAGATGAAGCTCACAGATTTAACTGCTGTTCGTCAGAAGGCTGGAGAGTCGGTGATGGATTACATCCAGAGATTCCGGGATGTTCGCAGCAGGTGCTACAGTTTGGCTCTGACAGATCAGCAGCTAGCCGATTTGGCCTTCCAAGGGCTCATCGGCCCTATTAGGGAGAAGTTTGCTTCTCAGGAGTTTGAAAGTATCTCCCAGCTGGCTCAAAAGATTTCATCTCATGAGAGCCGATTTCAGAGCGCTGCGAAGGGTAGGTATGCTGCATACGCTGATTATGCAGTTGAATCTGACTCTGATGAAGATGGAGAAGAAGTGGGACTGGCTGAATGGACTAGGGGCAAGAAAGCAGTGGCATGCCCGTTCATCAAGCAAGCTGCGGCTCAAGAAAGATATGACTTCGATGTGAACAAGCTGGACAAGATCTTTGATTGGTTGTTACAAGAGAAACAGATCCAGCTGCCACCGAATCATGTGTTGCCTCCACCTGAAGAGTTAAAGAAGAGAAGATGGTGCAAGTGGCATAACGCTCCATCGCATACTACCAATGAATGCAGAGTCTTCAGGCAGAGTGTTCAGGCTGCAATTGAACAGGGCCGCATCAAGTTTGATGACCAGAAGAAGTCCATGAAGATTGACGGGAATCCTTTTCCTGTGAATATGGTAGAATTTGGTAGCTCATCCATGATCAACAAATATCAGAGGAAGAGAGAAAGGGATGACTATGAAGAGCACAGATCTCGGGACGATTCGCGTTGGGATTGTCCTTTCTTCAGATATTGTTGGGAAGAAGGCATGAAGTTGCCACCGATCGAAGGATGTCCAGGCTGCAGCAATCATTCAAGGAGGCTGTACCGAGAAGTGCCGGCTCATGTCTATGCTAGACAGGAGAGGGTTCCGGCTTTTGATCGGCTGCAGGAGAGTGAGACATCGCGTCGGCCGATGAGAGAAGCGCCACGTCGACCGAACAGAGAGTTCAAGCCTTATGTTCATGATCGGCTGGGGCCAAGGCAGGATGACGAGGCTGAGTTCCAGGAGCTGATTGATGAAGAGCAGCAAGAGCATAGGCCTAAGCGTCAGCCACAGTGGTGTCCTACTGGTATCTTTTCTAAGAGCCAAAAGAGAAGGGTACAGAGACAGCGCTGCAGAGAGATGGAAGCTGAGTTCCATGGACGTGATGATGATGATGAGCGGCGTCCGCGTATCAGGAAGGAGTGGAGGCCAAAGGTGGCGTCTGAGGTGCAAAAGTTAGAGGCGGCAGTCAATGTTTGCATCATGCCGTATGAATTCAGAGCTGTCGATGATGAAGAATCCGACGACGCTGCAGAGGCTATGGCACAGTTGGTCCTTGATCCTCAGCAGGCTGTGTTTGACAAGCCAGAAGAATCTAAGCGCCGGCACATGAAGGCTTTATATGTCAAAGGGTAGGTGAATGGTAAGCCGATGAGCAAGATGCTGGTTGATGGAGGTGCTGCTGTCAACATCATGCCGATGACTACCTTCAGGAAGTTGGGCAGAACTGAGGATGATTTGATCAAGACCAACATGATACTTAGGGACTATGGGGGCAAGACGTCAGAAGCAAAAGGGGTGCTCAATGTGGAGTTGACCATTGGAAGCAAGACGTTGCCCACTACGTTCTTTGTCATTGATGGTAAGGGATCTTATACCATGCTGCTTGGGAGAATTGGATTCATGCCAACTGTTGCATCCCTTCCACCTTACATCAGTTTCTTATTCAATGGGTGGATGATGTGATCGAGGTGGTTCCGGCCGATACCGCAGTGTACGTCGCTTCGGCCGATTTAGGTCCCATGCGTTTGGAATGCATGGATTGTTTCTCTGGCAAGGTTTGGGATGGAGAGTTCTTGGAGTTCACCGATGACAGCGTGGAATTGGTGGACGACTTGAATCCTAAAAAGTTACTCTGACAGGCGCCACAGAGGACGCCAAGGAGGAGGGCAAGTTAGGACAAGGGTTTACTTCGGCCGATGAGCTAGAGGAGGTAGATATAGGTGATGGTAGCAAGCCTAGGCCGACTTTCATCAGTAAAGGATTATGTAAGGAGTTTAAAGTTAAATTAATAGAGTTATTAAAGGATTACCGAGATTGTTTTGCATGGGAATATCATGAGATGCCGGGCCTTAGCCGATCGATTGTTGAACATCGGCTACCTATCAAGCCTGGATTTCGGGCACACAAGCAGGCTCCAAGGAAGTTTGAGGCTAAAATTGATGAAGCTATCAAACAGGAGATTGCTAGATTGTATGAGGCAAAATTCATACCACCATGCCGGTATGCTGATTGGATATCAAACATTGTCCCAGTGGAGAAGAAAAATGGCAAGTTGCGGGTGTGTATTGATTTTAGAGATCTGAACAGAGCGACACCCGAAGACAGCTATCCAATGCCGGTGGCCGATACATTGATTGATGCTGCGGCAGGACACAAGATTGTCAGCTTCATGGACGGTAATGCTGGTTATAATCAGACTTTTATGGCTGAAGAAGATATTCCAAAGACCGCCTTCAGATGCCCAGGTGCGATTGGTTTATATGAATGGGTAGTGATGACCTTCGGCTTGAAAAATGCTGGTGCTACTTATGAAGGGCTATGAATTATATATATCATGATTTGATTGGCCGATTGGTAGAGATATACATTGATGATGTTATTGTTAAGTCAAAGACCATTGATGATCATATAGCTGACTTGAAGGAAGTGCTGGAGAGGACCAGGAAGTACGGTGTCAAGATGAATCCCAATAAATGTGCCTTTGGAGTATCGGCTGGACAGTTCTTGGGATTTATTGTGCATGAACGAGGGATAGAGATTGGTCCAAGGAGTTTTGAAGCCATCAACAAGTTGAAGCCTCCAACAAATAAGACAGAATTGCAATCTCTTGTTGGGAAGATAAATTTTGTGAGGAGGTTTATTTCTAATCTGTCAGGGAGAATTGAGCTGTTTGCACCATTGCTACGGTTGAAGGCTGATCAAGAGTTCAAGTGGGGCCTGAACACCAGAAAGTGTTAGATGAGATTAAAGAATATTTAAAATCTCCTCCAGTATTTGTTCCTCCTAAGGCTGGTATCCCGTTCAAGTTGTATTTGTCGGCCGACAAGAAGTCAATCGGATATACATTGGTGCAAGAACAAGAAGGAAAACAAAGAGTGGTGTTTTATTTGAGCAGAAAGTTGCTTGATGCTGAAACCAGGTACTCTGATTTGGAGAGATTATGTCTTTGCCTTTATTTCTCTTGCACCAAATTGAGGCATTATCTTCTTTCGAGCGAATGTACTGTGGTATGTGGAGCCGATGTAGTCAAACATGTCCTATCGGCTCCTGTTTTGAAGGGAAGGCTCGGAAAGTGGATGCTTGCTCTAGCAGAATTTGATTTGAGGTATGAGCCCCTTAAAGCTGTTAAAGGTCAGATTTTGGCGGATTTAATAGTTGAGCATAATTATGTTGAGCCTTTGCCATGGATTTTATTCTTTGATGGATCTGTTTGCAAGACGGGATGTGGTATAGGCTTGGTTCTTATTTCGCCTCGGGGGGCATCATTTGAGTTTGCTTATTCTGTTGATATTGGCACTAACAATCAAATTGAGTATCAAGCTGTGTTGAGAGGTCTTCAATTGCTTAGTGATGCTGGAGCAGATCATATTGAAGTAATTGGGGATTCTTTGTTGGTGCTTGGACAACTCTCTGGAGAATTTGAATGCAGGGACGAAAATTTGCGGTTTTAATTATGAAGAATGCGTATTGCAGCTACAGAAGTTCAGGGATGTGAAATTCAAGCATGTTCCCAGAGAACAGAATATGGAGGCTAATGGACTAGCGCAAAATGCATCAGGGTATCGGCCTGATTATAGGTACATTGTGCTAGATGTTCCTGATGTTGAGATTGAAGATTGGAGGGCTGGAATTATTTCATATTTGAAGAATCCATCTCAATCTGTATCCAAGAAGGTTAGGTATCAAGCTCTTAAATATGTGTTGTTGGAAGGAGAGTTATATTACCGAACCTTGGATGGTGTGTTGCTAAAATGCCTGGATCCGGAGGAAGCAAAACTAGCAATGGCAGAAGTGCATGAAGAAATTTGTGGGACCCCTCAGTCAGCTTACAAGATGAAGTGGTTGCTGAGGAGGACTGGTTATTTCTGGCCGACCATGTTGGAAGATTGTTTTGAATATTATAAAGGTTGCCAGGATTGTCAGAAATTTAGTCCAGTCCAAAGGGCTCCTGCTTCGGCCATGAACCCTATCATTAAGCCATGGCCGTTTCGGGGGTGGGGTATGGATATGATTGGTCAAATTAATCCTCCATCAAGCAAAGGGCATAAATATATTTTAGCTCAATCTCATCGTAGGGCTCCATCTTTTTCAGCTCTGCTCCCGAAAAGAGAAAGGAGACTGAGATAGGGGTTGTCCTTGGTTTTTCCAATGTGACTGATTATTTCACAAAGTGGGTAGAAGCAGTGCCATTCAAGAATGTGACTTCGAAAGATGTGATTAATTTTGTGAAGGAGCACATTATTTATCGATTTGGGATTCCTCAAACGATTACTACTGACCAAGGGTCTATTTTTATATCTGAGGAATTTCTGGAGTTCGCTGCGAGCTTGGGGATTAAAATATTAAATTCTTCTCCGTATTATGCTCAAGCGAATGGTCAGGCAGAGGCTTCCAACAAGAGTTTAATAAAGTTGATTAAACGGAAGATTGATGAGCAACCAAGGAAGTGGCATACGACATTAGCCGATTCGCTGTGGGCCTATCGGATGTCGTGTCAAGGAGCTACGCAAGTTACGCCATATCAGTTGGTGTACGGACATGAAGCAGTTCTTCCTTGGGAGGTAAATATTGGGTCTCGACGAGTTTCATTGCAAGATGAGCTTACAGCCGATGAGTACAGAAATTTGATGAATGATGAATCTGAAGATATAGTGCAACTTCGGTTGAGAGCTATGGAGAAGATTGCTCAGAATAAAGCTCGGGTTGCAAAGCATTACAACAAGAAAGTGGTGCCCAAACAATTTTCCGAGGGGGATTTAGTTTGGAAACTTATTTTGCCGATAGGTTCCAAGAGCAACCGCTTCGGTAAATGGTCCCCAAATTGGGAAGGTCCGTTCAAGATTAGCCAATGTTTAGTTGGTAATGCTTACAAGTTACAGAGTTTGGATGGAAAAGAAATAGAGCGAGCTCTTAATGGAAAGTATTTGAAGAAATATCATCCGAGCGTTTGGGTTAATTCTTGAAGAAATAACATACAAGAGCCGACAACACGTCGCCTATAGAAAGCCGATGACTGCTAAGCCGATGCAATGGCTAGGCACATCGCCTCTAGAAGAAAAAATACAAAGAAACCCAAAATCAAGGTACAAATTCTTGCGCCAAGAATACACACTGCGGGTCTTGCTGATTGCGGTAAGGGATGGAAGTTTCTCCACTTGCCGGATGTTGGGGTATCCGCCGGGTGTTGGCGCAGGATAGGATGGGTCAATGCTCACAGCGTCAGGAGAGGAGCAAATTCATGGACCCCATCACGTCGAAGAAAATGTTATCCCTGAGAAGGAACTTTATCTAACGAAGAACATGAGTTCTTCCTCGAAGTCTGAAGAGGACCCGCCGTCTTCAGGGATTAGCTCAAGAGGGATAGCGTCGGGATGGAAGAGATTGGGGAGAAGTAGAAGGAAGATGAGAGGCCAGGGTAGAGATATGCAAAGGGAGGAGAAGCTCATGTTTGCTATTTTGCCGTTTGGGATGGTTTGTGGAAGTCTTATGGAAAGGATTTTTCTTGCTGGCCATTGTGTTGTGATTCTGGTGAAGGGAGACGATCCTTTTTATAGGCTGGGATGTGGAAGGAGATAAGATCGTGAAATAGTAAAAGACCTGCTGCAATTAAAGTGATTGGTACGGCTTGTCTGTTGAAAGGGTGCATGCCATATGAAGACAAGGGTACAGTTTATTATGTCAGGTATACTGTTTGCACGTGAAATGTCATCTAGAAGCTTGCATTAAAATTAAGGAGTACGGGCGAGAATATGCGGCAGAAGATTCTCGCAAGAGACAAAAGGCCGATGTCTTTACGTCGCCCTTGAGTTCAAAGTGTTTACACAAATACTTTAGGATTCAAAAGAAGTTTTGCTACAAGACTAAGCCTACAGGTACTCCTGGATCTTGTCGATGGCGTTCTTGCGGTTTGCTCGATGCTGTTTATAAACTTGAGGTCTTGTTCCATCGAGCCGATGTCTGGATGAAGTATCAAGAGCTGTTGGCGTGCTAGGTCCTTGGCCGATGACAAAATGCTTTCTTGAGTTGATATCTCAGCAGGGAGGAGGGCCAGCTTGTCTTCTTCAGCCTTGATCTCTTGTTCCTTGGTTCTTACTGCGGCTTGGAGATCTTCAAGCTCTTTCTTCAGCCGATCCAGTGTGGTTTGGATTTTTGCAGGCTTGTTCATCAGCTCGTTGAGCTTGCCTTGTTCTGTATGGACCTGGGAATCGGCGTTGACCAAGGCTATCAGACGATCTGATCTAGTAGCCCTTTCTGCCATACGTCGTTGGACTTTGATGATTTCCAGCTCATGATAGTCGATGTGTGCAGCAGGATGCAGGGCTTCTAAGAGATCATCTGGGATCAGACCACGGATCTCATTGTACCGGCCTATAACTGGGCCGATGTTGGATGTCAGCACTTCAAGAGTTGGTTCCGATAGCCTTTCCGAGATTTCCCTCAAAGTTGTCTTTACTTCGCCAGGAAGGTAAGGCTATGAGGAAGCTGATGAATCCAGGTTGATAGCCGATGTCTGAAGGTCCGATAACTGAAATAAGAAGAGAATGATGGTATATTCATGAAATGACGAGAAGGGAAGGGTTATTTTGGTTTTTACTGTTCTTTCTGTATCGACGCGAGGAGATGTTGGGATCTGCGTGCCCACCAAGCCGGTTGAGAGGTTGAACTCTTGTCTGGTTTCTTCTAGAGGGGTAGAAGTATCTTCGGCCGATGCATGGAGTTCTTCAGAGCCGATGGCAGCGTGATCTCGAGCTGGTGATCCTTGAGTGGTCATATTTGGGGGGATCATCGGCATTGAGATCCTGCAAAGAGAAGTGTTATTTAATGCAATGAAAGTGTGGGCTATTTTAAGTGCATCAGTGAGAAAGGGACCTGAGTAGTCTCATTGGCGGATGGAGATGCAAATGCCGATAGAGAGCTTTGGCGAACCTTGCGGGTGGCTTGTCGTTCTGGTTGGCGACGAGGAGCAGGTACAGGTTGCCTTGGTGCTTGATAGACCGGCTTGCGTTTCGGAGCTGGCGGGTTGTTGGTAGCCGATGCTGTTTTTCTCTTCTTTGGCGCTGGCAGAATGATGTTCGGGGTAGCCGATTCCCGAAAGTATTGGACGGGTTTGCCGTCACGTCCGATGGGAGCTTCTTCATCTGCAGACTACATCAAGAAAAGGAGGTGATTAGTATGATTATTGCAAGCTCGTATATATGTATATGAAATATTTGAGATTATTACCTCTTCACCGGCGGGGAGATCCAGAGGGGTCAAGTATGTGGAACACTTGAGGTGAAAGAGATGTTGACGCCATTCTGCCCACCAGGCGCTGAAGGAGCTCGAAGTGAAGGGCTTCAGGATGATGTCAGCAAAGTTGCCGATGGGGATGGCATCTGTCAGGCGGGCTAATCTCAAGTAATCTGTCCTATCGGCAATGGGGGCCCTGATCTTTAGCTTGCCGATGAAAAATAGGCCGATGGGAACTTGACCTAAGCCAAGTTGTCTAGCACAGACAGAAGGATGGTACAACTCATAAGAAGGTTTTTTGTTTCGACCTGAGTGGATCTGGGTTGGAAGGATGCAAGGCTTGATGTATGTGAGAAACTGAGTTTGTGATTCTACATCTTGCAAAGGGTTGTCAGGGCGGAAAGAAGATGGAACATCAAACTCCATCATGTTCTGGTATGGGAACCAGATGGTCGCTTTGGAGCGGAAGCCGTAGTAGAAAAGCCTAAACCAAAGGCGCAGTGACTCAGCCGATGATTTTTCCCCGGGGATGACGGCTACTACTTGACCGAAAGAAAGGCATCGGCGTCGAGTTTGTTCTTCTGGTTCTAGCTGAACATTGGGGAATGTTCTATTATCAAGGGGAGGAAGATTGGCAGCTTTTGAGGAATACAGGGTAAGCCAGAGCTGGATAAACCACCAGGGACCACCAAAATTGTCTACAGGTTGGTTGATGGATAGTTTTCTAGCTACCTGATGCAGAAGCTGATAGGTGGCGCCAAGTAAATACTGCCCTAATGGGAGCTTTGTACCCCCTGCAAGGAGTTCTGCTAGATTTTGCATATTCTGTGTGGGGCCACAGGATGATCCGCAGAAAAGGTACCTATCTAACCACATCATCAGAAAAGCTGCATGTTCCTTATCAGTCACTGGTCCTGAGGTGTGGCTATATTTGGTGATGAAGCCTTTCCAACCTCTAATGTTTTTAGTCGAGAAGTTATGGGTCAGTTTGGCTTGCAAGTTGTCAGGGGCAAAAGAGGTGGCAATGTCAAGATCTGTAAGCATGGTCACATCCATGAGAGAGGGGGACATAGGACCGTGACCAAAAGTATATGCATTAAGAGCATCAGACCAGAAATAAGATGAAGAAATCAGCAAAGGGTCATTTCTGGTCGTCTCAGCGATAGACAGGTTGATGCAATGATCTATGCCTAAAGCAACCCAGCGAGAAAGTTTGGCTTGGCGGACCCGATAGTACCAGTTCTTCCAGCTAGGGAGGGAGCTGGGCCAAGATCTAAAGCTAGTGCTCCAATGAGAAGGGTTCAGCAAGGTATTCTTAAAGGGAATCCTAAAAGTTTCAGATCTAATAAAGTGAGAGGGATCCTCATCGCCCATCGGCCTTAAGAAATAGAATTTCGGAACAGGGGAAGGAATCACGAGCTGCGCCCTAAGGTTCTGGAAATAATGTGAGGAAAAAAGAAATATAGTGAGGAACTAATGGCGACAGCAGTTAAATCTAGGGTTGAGAGAAATAAAGAGGGGATCAGATGCGGAGGCGATGGCTTACCTCAGGGATGGAAGCGGTGAGCACCGACGGATGCCTCGTCCGAGCCTCGGCATCGGAATCGGAAGAAGATTGACGCGCCATTTCTTGGTCTGTGACGGCGACGGCGCAGGAGAGAGAAAACCGATGGAGAGTGGCTTCCTTGAGAAGGGAGTGGAGGAGGAAGAAGATGAGGGGTTGGTCCCGTATTTATGAGGGTCGCGAGTGGTCGCTTGCTATAAATGTGCACAAGATACTAAGAAACAAATTCGGCGCACAAAGATTTTGTACCCTGAACTTGGGGGGCATGTGTTGACACCGGATTTTGGAAGTCCTTGGGCACGTGGCGAAAAGATAAGGCAAGGGGAGATCGTATCTGGAAGAGACGCCGCGTTGACTAGGGCAAGGGAAGATTTTGATTCGTTGCGATCTGTGCATTAGTTAAGATAGGAATAAAATTAGTCTTGGAACGAAAGTTAGGAGGAGTCGTGTTTGTTTCCAAGTCGGTTACCTCGGGTGTATAAATGAGCCCAGGTGCTTGTAATTAGAATAATACACAATTCAATACAACTCTCGGCGCATCGCCAACCTGTTTTTTCTCGACGGGTTTCTTGTTCGAGCGGGCTGCATCGGCACGATCTCCGCTAGGGCAGGGAATTCGTCACCCCACGGTAATTATCTCGACTATCTAGTAACCTTCTCGTCTGGTGCTTTGATCGAATTATCTCACTGCATTGGGTTGATCGAATCTGCTAGTGTTGTCGGTTTAATTATCAGTTATCCGGTATATTAGATCTATTTGGAACTGTTAGCAAGATCGGCGTCGTTATTGCTGTCTCGGTTAGGTCCGATCCTACGCGATGCTTGTCTGACGAACATAGTATAAATAGATTAAATATATTCGAGTCATCTTAGATTGATTTATCAGCTGGTCTTCCACCTAATTATTTCTGATAGAACCTTATTGCTGTCTCGGTTAAGTCCGATCCTATGGGTTTTATTGGAATAGTTCTGTGACATGGCTTGGCCGATAGATTGATCTAGGGTTCGATCGGGACGTTTAGCCGATTAGTTAACATAATCAATTTAGATTTATTTATTAGTTGATCTTCCACCTAATTGCTTTAGTAAGACCTTATTGCTGTCTCGGTTAGGTCCGATCCTACGGGTTTTGCTCAAGCAGTTCTGTGACGTGGTTAGCCGATAGATCGATTTGGAGTTTGATCGGAGTGTTTAGCCGATTAGTTATCATACAGATCTTTGCTTATTGAAACATTTATACTCATCATTGCATTGTTTGGCTGGTTACAAAGTATTCATTTAAATATCAAGATCTAGTCGATAGTTTGCCGTGATTTATCAGATCTGTTTCTTTTTACTGTTTAATAGCCGATGGTAAGAAGCCGATAAAGCATAGCCGATAGTTGCAGTCGATCGTCTTATTTTCCCTTTGTTTATTGTTATCGACTGTTTCAGCGACACCTGAGTGTCGGCTATACATCGGCCTGTTTCTCGGGCCGATGACCAAGTGAATTTGACCTTCTTGTCCTTTTGTTAGTTTTCAGGAAAACTGACTGGCACGCTTTGGGATCCGCACGGCGTACAAGACTTGGTCCTGCACTGGAGTTAAGCGGATCTCCCAGGCCGTTTGTGTGTGATTTTCGGATCAACAATAATTTTATAGCCAAATCGACTCATGTGCAAATTGTTTAACACGTGAAGCATGGCAATTGCTTATTGCCCAGCATGAGCTAATCTCTTTGCTTTAAGAGCGTATTGTTTCGTGGTGCCATGTACATGCAATGTGCTATGTGACCTTTGGAGCATCTAGCATCTCCTATTTATGGAGGAATTTTACAGTAAAAAAAAAACTATCTAGTATTCTATGGAAAATACTAGCTAGTACTCTGAGGGTATTCTAAAAGAGTAAAATGCATGAATGGAGAGAGAAAAACTTGCGATGGTGGCGGGTGTTTCAAGAAAAAAAGAACCCTAACCAATAGGATCAACATATTTTATTTAGAACACACATTCAATAAAATAATTAACCTTATTAAATATATTATTATTATTATTATTATTATTATTATTATTATTATTATTATTATTATGTCATCTTTATTTTTCTGATCTTACCTTTAGCATTGTAAAATAGTAGTTAGCATTGGTGGGTGGGAAATAATTGATCTTGACCGTCAACTCATCATATTAGCTAGTATTGTTCAAAACATACTAGCTAGTCTTTTGGATTGTAAAATTCCCCTATTTATAATCCGATCTGGCCTTCGAGAAGGTCTAAAGCAACTTAAGCTTTTTTATCGTCCATTCTTTTCTTTGCAATTATAAATGTGTTGTTGTGGGCATATGGCAAATTGTCCACTCTCCACGTGGGCTGTTGACAAATGTTGGATTTACCCCTTACAGCTCAGATCTGGCTTACAAAATATTTACTGTTAGCTAATTAATGAATCATTTAAATCTATAAATTTGACACAGTAATATGACCACTCATTAGCTGATGTGATGATTCGATGTAACCATCATGATTTTCATAGTACTAGTACGATGCCCGTGCTTTGCTACGGTAAATATTCGATCAAGTAGAACTATGTTGTGTTACATAATATTGATGATTATTAATTAACCAAATATTGAGATAACGTTGAAAATACGCTTCCATTAGAAATAGGCACATAACTAACAGTCACTTATAAAATGCCTGAAACAAACAAACTGCAAAGTGAGCTAGCTGATGAACAATATATATACGATTACAGTCTACCATTGAACAAGACAATGTTACGAGGAAAAAAACCAATTATTGAGCTTTTCTTTACTGCAATCAGGTCATCGCCTCTCTCTTACAGCAAAATACTCTTCAATCTCGTTTGGATCTACAAAATCTCCAATACATTGGCCAATGTCTAACATGTAACTGACATGGCCAAAAGGACTATTTTTTATCTAGTCACAATTAAAATTTTCATTCTTGAAATACTGAAACCAATAACTTTGAAATTTGATCAGTTGGTGAAACTGAAAGGAAACAGAGCTACGGCTTTACATAGGAAAATTCATCTAGCTCCTACTGTCCTACACTACAAGAGAAAACAAAATAATCTAGCTTCAAGTTCTAGTACGTACTCCTAGTTATGAGTTTGAGATGATCAAATTTCGCAAGATATACAGTACCATAAAAATATGAATTAACAGGTAAAGATGAATTGTGCAATAGGTCATGAGCCACAGTAGCACGTGCATAACCTTGCATTGCCTAAGCAAAGCAATGCGAGTACGCTAATCTGTCCCCGGGGCCGGAAATTCCTAGATGGCGAGGAAATTGGTGTTGCTGGAAATATTTGGCGGAGGTTAAGCAAACCGGGAATGAACCCAATCTAGATGGGTAATGGCCGTCCCTTTTCCCCTGACAATGAAACAACCAGATCGACCCGTATCCAAGCTGGACTAATCATCCTCCGCACGCCATAGTCAGATCCGGAGATCCCAAAGCGCGCCGTGACCAGATTAATTACTCGTCCACCAAGCTTCCATTCTCCTTCCCCATGTCCCTCTTCATCGGACCCTCTGCAGCCGGAGTCACCAACTGCACAGGTGTGCATCAAGCAGGGAAGAGGATGGGTATGTGGACAGTGGCGAAGCTAGCAGTCCGATGACCCGAGTGCCACTGCCTAGGTGGTGCCAACAATTGTGTTTGGGTGGTGCCATTTAGGTGAAAGATTAGTGCTAAATGACTGAATTTAACCTTTTACCCTGGTGCCATGGCACTCGGGAAGCCTCATGTGGCTTCGCCACTGTATGTGGAGGCATAACATGGGGGACCGGAGAAGCGACGGCTGGAGAGGAAGCAGTCCAGGCGTGCTCCATCGATGGAGAGAGAACAAGTGGGCGGGGGGAAGGGAAAGCATCGGCATCTGATGGCAGTTCGTGTAATTTCATGAAAGTCCGTGACTGATTTGTACTTAGTCTGATGCGGAGATGTTCCCTTTGCTCGCTACCGTGGGATGAATATCGAATGGTGAATACTAGTAGATGGTAGGAACACCATCATCACCAACTCAGTTTTTTACAGAAGTAGAGATAGTGTGTCAAAACATAAAACCTATAGACGTGTTAACTGTAAAATTTGTGCTCTCAGCCTTGCTCATCTTGATGACAGGATGCTCCCCTCAATTGGGTTACGAATTAATTTGACGTGTGGAGTGGCACTAAGCTGCTAAAAATTGCATGACAATTTGTTTATAAATCTCACATACAGATGAACCATGTATCTTCTGCATACCACTTGTACGACCGCGAAGTGAGCCACTGGTTGTGCAAGGAAAGCCAGGTAGTAGGAAGAAAAGCTTTTTCATTTCGCGTGTAAGACATGCCCTTTTTGAAACATCTGGCATATCCTATTTATAGCCAAAGCAGATCAAACTCTTCTTAAAGAAATACTGCGAAAGCATCGCCGATCATGGCGCATGAAGAGTTCCCGGTGCCTCCGAAGCCCCTCTCCCCTAAGTATGACAGCACGATTACGTGCAGAAAGAAGCCAAGCCTTCCTTGGTACATTATTGTGGGACTATATTAGTCCTACTGCTTGTACAGTAGCCGCATGGTCTCCATACATATATCTACAGATACACTTAATGTAATGTATGCATCATATCTGCATGCAGGGGCAGTAAAATTCAACATATGCATAGTACTGTGAAAACCATCAACACTAAATGGTACTAAGATTTGAAGTGCTTTATTACAATGGTACTGCTTGCTTGTGTTATACTCCAAAGTACTGAGCTGGTGCAATGTTACTGATCGATGCTTGTTGGCAACCAACATGGCCTGCTTTTGGCTGAACCATCGAGGCTCTGTTTTTACAAAGTTGTTCCCAGAGCTACTACATGCTGAGCAGGGCAATTAATGGTTCATGGGTCTGGATTTTTTTTTTTCCTCGTGAAGTGTCCATGCCCAATGCGATTTGAAGATGTCGCCATGGCGACTTTGATTGCTTGTCCCACATGCCTCATGGAGAGGTGTTGTAATACTACAGAGTCCACAAAAAAAAGCCTCAGAATGCTAATAAAAACAACACACTAGCAATCAAATAGATAGATAGGAATTTCCTTAGCATCTCTTTTGTAAATATAAGCAATGCGGAAGCAAAATCCTAAATAGATAGATGGATCAATAAAGCCATCACGCTAGCAATCAAATAACGCTAGCCACCAGTCGGCACCCTCCGCACAGCATGGCTTGGCCCGTAGCCTACTGACGTCTGGTGGGGAAGGTGGCCACGCCGGCTTGCGATGATTCGTCGCTGTCGGAAGGTCGATTTGTAGCCCCCTAGCACGGACATGCGGCCTACAGCCAGATAATGCGAACCGACGTACGGAGGGCGATGGGCCCGACATGTGGCTCTCGGCAAAGAGCTCTTTGCCGGCCAACGGTTGCCATGGGCTCTTTGCCGAGTGTAAAAAGGCTTTTGCCTGAGTGCCCGTTCCACTCGGCAAACTTGCCGTCTCCCGTAGTGATTTAGACGAAGTATGATTCCCAGCTCCTTCCAATCCTACGTGATAAACAAAACCAATTCGGTTCGGGGTCAACTTGATTCATCTACTGTGTTCTCATCCATTCATCCGCCTTCCCGAGAGGAATTGGGAAGAAGTTGGAGGCTAGCAACGTACAACAGCTAGTGCATCTATCAGGCATTTGTGACACATCTTTGCTAGCTGGCTTGGCTTATATTGGCCTGCGAGGCAGGTTACGTACGAGCTTTGAAAATAAGTCGGCAGGAAGCCTGTGCTTCCTGTAAAATGTACACGATCTTTTAGCTCTTTCTGCTTGATTATATTGTCGAACTGGAATGCTCGGTGTGATAACGTGGGTCCTTTTATATTACACGGCACGTTCCTATACCTTGCAGGTGCGAGAGTCTCATCAAGGACCAACAAAAGTTGGGACTCCGCATGTTCCATTCTTTTTTTATTCACTTTTAAATATACTGACATTTTGAACAAACAGATTCAACATCTTAACGTAAAACTCAGTAATTTTGAAACACTAGTTCAACATTTTCCCAGACATGTTGTAGGAATACCATTTTTTTATTAAACACGGTACAGACGCAGACACTCACAAATACGCAAGAAAAGACTCATCCCTATGAACACACGCACGCAAACCCTACCCCTATGAGCGCCTCCGAAAGACTGAACCGGCTGATCTTGAGATTCACGAAGTCACCACAGGCAGAGTCGAACCTAAGACCTGATGTGCTACTGACGCTCTTGTAACCACTACGCTACAGACCCTTTCCTATATACCAAAATTTTTGAAAGGTTGCTAAATGATCAAACATAAAAACAATCATATTTAATAATTGATAATAACGAGTTCAAACACTTAGAATACACAGCTACAATATTTTCGAAAAAAGATTGAAAAAAACATGGAAAATGTTGAACTTTTGAATACACAGTTACAACATTGACAAGACTGAAGGGCCTTCTCTTTTTTGTGGGTAAGACTGAGCTTCACATGCGGTGGAACAGAAACAGCGTTATGGCACTAAGTTGAAACTCAAGTGTGAGTATGGCGGATGCTGGTTCTTGTCGGCGAATTGCTCCAGCCAGATTGATGAAACGTGAAGCTAGAGCAACACAGATCGATATAGAAAGTGGAACAGTTTGAGACAAGGATAGAATCGGGACCTCTCTTGCTGAATTACAGCATCCAGCGCTGACTACTCTACCTCAAGGAGCATAATGCGCCACGCCAGATCTTGGGGTGTTGCGTTGCCTACGCCGCCGTTTCCTGCAGCCCTGACCACATGGCTGGCCACATTTCCTTGCGCACGGCACGCAATGCCCTTCTCGAGGAGGGTCCATGCCAGCTAATTCCGAAGGTTTCGTTGGTAATCCAGTCCTCCTCGAGAAGGGCGTGACCCTCATCGATCGATACTCGTGAAGGAATATCAAGGTCTGCTTCCTGGTGCCTCCCCGTCCTAGCTTTGCAGAGTAGAGTGAAGTAGAATACATTGCTTCGAGTGACTCCGTTGGGTAGCTCGAAGTAGATGCATGCACGGCAGAATGAAACAACCAGAGATTATGCTCGCGCTCAGGCAAGCGAGGAGCTAACAATACTATATTTATATTCCGTCTTCACGCTGGCTGCTCATCATACAGGAGAGTTTTCAGTTTCTTTTTTGTTATATTTCATCATTATTCGTGAACATTTGTAGCAGTAGGTAACTGTCAATGGGGCATCGATCATCGAATTATACTCTATTATAACCCAATATAAGCTGCTAAACATAAGTAGATAGACGAGAGCGATTTCTGTTGATCAATGTTGCTAGCAAAATTAATACTTCGTACGAACAAACCTCCAAGGATCCAACTGAACCGGAAATTACGTGGATATCATGGATAATGGAGGGGAGGGGAGAATGATTTTAATAGGTGATTAATTTATAAGATTAAGCACTCTACCAGATCTTTCTGGTAAACTGGAAATTCAACAAAAGAAAACTATTTCTGCTAATCTCCATCAAGAGTATTCTGTCCTAACTGGTGTCAAGTGTGATCGCTCGAAAGTCTAAGGGCATCATCCACAACGTCATTTAATTAGTCTTCTGTGTATACTGCTACCTCAACATAATCATCCTATCGGTAACGCCTCCAACCTTTTTTTTTTTTTTGCGAACTCTGAACCCAGTTAACTAATCCGACTACAGAGTGCATGCATAGAACCTTTCACAGATTATCACTTGCCGCATATACAAAGAATGCACACAGTTGCTGGGTCTCTCAGTGAGCAAGACTACTTCCCCAACACGTTTTGTTTGTCGTCAACCCTTGTTAGAGGGCCAAAGTTGACTACTTCTCCCTGTAAACGGAGGTTAGGGCGTTATGCATTTCACGCGCCAGGAAGTAACGACGAACAGCCCACAGACTCCGCCACACTTGCTCAGTTGGATTCTGGCATGCTCATAGTAATTTGACGAAATATATTTCCCAGCTCCTTCCAATCCTATGTGATAATCCACTTCGATTCATGGTCAAGTTGATCCCCCTACTATGTCCTGATCCATTCATCTGCGTTTGCAAGAAGAAATGGAAAAAGTTTGTGTATCTTGTGGGAATTGTGGCACATCTTTGCTAGCTGGCTTGTCTTATATCGGTCTCAATTTTGTGGTTGGTTACATACAATATTTTATCTTTGAAAAAGCACATGTAGAATGTACAATGTTTTAGCTTATCTGCTGGATTGTTGAACATAAATTGCTCTGTGTAATATTGTGGGCCCTGCTATATCCAGGCCACGTTCCCATAACTTCGAGGTACCCAGAGGTACTAAGGCTACTCCCAATGGGAGTTTCATTCTCATTAAATATGCTGCCATGTCACCATTTTAGATGACGTGGCAATAAATTAATAAGGAAAGAGAAGAGAGTGGTTTCATCTAAATGAAACCATGCGTACACTATTTCCAACAAACTTGTGTTTTGCACGTAGTCCTAAGAAACAACAAAAATGAAACCATGCATTGTATAAAGTGTTTCATTGTTCAAATAAATGCTTTATTGCTTATGTGGCAGCTTTGGAAACAAGAAAATGCATTGGGACTAGCCTAAGATGAGTATCACTAACAGGTCGTGGACCATTGATAATAGATGGGTAAGGTATCTATCTAAACCAATAAAGAACCAGTTGTGAGGAAAATAGTTTTCACCTGCCAAAACCTACCCCACCTGTATATTCATTCTTGATCTAAAACGTCACCTCTTATATCTACCATCAGATCCTAACATAGTGAGCCCGAAGCTATGGCAGGGTGGACATTTGTCCATGTCCAATGTCCCAGTTAGTTCTTTTTCGATGACGATTCACGAATTTTTGCTACGTGAGCTATCTCCACCCGCGGACTCCTATCCCACCTCCCTTCATTCCATTCAATTTATTTCTTTCCTTTTCTTCCCTAATTCTGCGGCGGCGTTCCTTCCCCTATCCGAGGCGTCGTCGAGTCGATCGCGGCGTTCCTTCCTGTATCCGAGGCGTCGTTGAGTCGATCGAGTGGAAGTTCCTACGGCCTGCGGCGGCGTTCCTTCCTTTCTTCGAGTGCTACATCTGAGTCCATCGAGTGGAAGAGTCCTACGGCGGCGTCGATCCCGGAGGGTGCCGAGTCGATCGAGTGGAAGGAAGATTCCTACGGCGTCGTTGATCCCGGCGGTTGCTACCTACCGATCCAATTGACAAACTGCGGCGTCGTTGATCCCGGCGGCTGCTGCATACCGATCCAATTGACGAACTGCTTCCTCATCGTCGGGCTCTTATCTGGCGTCGTATTCCTCGATTTGGTGAGTGTCGTATCCCATCTTACGTGATCCCTTCTTTCCTCAGCTACTGATCAAGATTAGTACTTTGATCGATGCATCACGGTCCGGTGAGGTCGGAGTCCATCACATCGACGCATTTCTGACCATTTTAATGCAGTGCAGATGCCCCCTGATTTGTTCCTTTTCAACCTTTTATGTCGCATTTCTGACCATTTTAATGCTTTATGACAGGTATCAATTGAATAAGGTATATATACTCGCAAAACAAAATTGAATAAGGTATATGCTATTTCCCCCCCTCTCAATGCTTATGCAGGGAAAAAATTCACGGTATTATTTCCTTGTATATCTTGTTTCCCCGTATTATTATCTTCCAGTACTATTACCTTTTCCTCTTGACGTTCAGGTCTGTATGATCAAACATGCGGTTGCTGTATGTCAGTAATTGGGCTGTTTCCTGTGCATTCTGCATCTGTAACCAACAATTTCTTTTTGGAAGTGATAGATTGGTAAGTTTTTCACACCATAATTCTAGATTGTTATGCTGACGTTATCTCAATGGGGTATTAAAGACCAAAAAAAAGTGTGAAGCACTAACACATGCTTGAAATTTGTCCAGGATAATACTTACATAAAGCCTCCATTGTTATGTCGATAGAAATGTACTGTTAGTTTATCAATTGTAATACAAAGGATTCTGTTATCTAAACGTTTCCAATTGTAATAGAAAGGATTCTGAACTGCATTGCTACATCTTTATTTGCTTCACGTTTCCACATTGCTAGGGAAAAAATCACCATTTTTCTTCACCTCTTTGCAGGTGCTTACCTGAGGAGTGGCAGGCACAATAGGGTAAACTTGGAGTAGCCTGGGGAGATGAGGTCACCGTCGGAGCTCAGAAAAGTGTAACACGGTTATTTCTTGCGAGAATGGTGAGTGTTTTTGTTCCTTAGCTGATCGAGGATTTCATTTGCCTGAATGGGGAAGAAAATACAACAAGTGGAAGCATCACATTCAGTTTTTTATCTTTTGTCATATGCTCTATGTGACTGTCAATATCTATAGCTATGTTCCATTTTCTCAACCATGCCATGTTAGTTTTTCAGGTCACAGCATCTAAGCCAAATTGAAGTAATACATGAATCATATACTAAAGTGTTATATAGGTTGACACATACTCCCTCGGCTCTGCAAGTTGTTATTTCTTTTCATATACCTGGATAGATTGGGTTAACATTTTTTAAGTAAAAATCATAAATAAATGCTATTTAAGATATATTAAATGCCAAAAAATGTGGTTTGCCGTGTTGCTTATTCAAGATATTTAATTCTGACATTGTAAAATTCTGATTTGAAATGAGTAAATTTGTACATATATGGACTATTTGATTTGCGTGTGGTATACGTTTTTTAATTATTTTTAGCACATAGATTGTTCCATCCAAAATTCAGCATATGTTTTTCTGGATAAAGAAAAATCAAGCTGCGTAGCATAGGTCTTTGCTTTATGCAACCTTTTGGATAAAGAAAATGCCAACAATACTTCTTTCGATTTCAGAATTTGGCTTTGTTGCTTGTGGTTACTGAACTGCAGGGATACAACCATTTTTCTATATCCACTATTTTTTTTTAGCATGTAACCATGTTGGAATCAAATCATGCATGCATTATTTCTGCAATGTCCTGCATCAACATTTGATTATTGCCATCGATAATTGATCCCATCTGCTTGGAAAAGAAAAAATATTTGAGTATGCAGGTGTTGCAAGGCTGTATCTCCTATATGTGCATGTCAACTGGTAATCTGTTCTTTTTGCCATCCTAATTTGTTGATATGTATCCTGTGTTGATTTCAGATGAAAATGATTGTAGATCCATTAATCAAATAATTTTCGTAGGAATATCGAACAAGAATTTCGGATTTGTTTTTTACTCTGCCCTTGGATGTAGCTTATGGCAAAGCTATATACATGTGTTATCTTGCTGAACTCAGTTGTTCTTCGGAATGCTTGAATCGACATCTCCACCCACTCACTGAACACATGTCAGCTTGACCGATCTCATCCTCATGGCCGGATTCAGCCTTTTAGGAAAGGTGTGACCTTCAGTAAAGGTAATCTTACTAGCATGTCCTGTATCTGCAATGATCACTGATGTCTATCTAATGGATAAGTGATTCCCTTTACTGAGAACAAGTATTTAACTTTACAGGTTCTGTTGAACTATTGCCCTGTGTTCTTTGTTGGTAATTTTGAAAATTTTCACTACTGTAGGCAAAACAGACATCCAAGGGAATTCATGGCACCTGCACTTGGACAGTTTAGAAACTCAATTCAGGTGGAGGTTCAACATGCTATGCCCAGTGTAGATCATGCTTAAATACATTTACTACTATACATATTTTAATATTGAATTTAAACCTCAGCTCATTATGCTCACTTGTTCTGTGAGGAATATACAAAAGGCATAGATGCTAATGATTGAAAATTCTATATCTTCGAAGGAAAGCAGCCAACTTTCAGCAACTGAAGAAAAAATTCAGAGAACTCCTTTAGTCATACAGATTCAAAGAGAACTCTCTTTAGTTGGCTAGGGCATCTTAATTAATTCTCTACCTCCTTTCTTTGCTTTTTATTTATACCCGACCGGGTACTATACAGATCCTTTAGGTTCTTTTTTATATAATATATTTCTGAAGTGAATTATCTAGAATACTAATTTGGTCACACCATACTAACAATCTTGTAAGAATGATATATGCTGGCAGGTGATCAAATCAATGCCATGAGTGTGTTCTTAAACTTCGTGTTGGTCTACATGATTCTTTCGTGCAAAGTTGCCTTTAATTAATTGTCCTGCCAAGTGGTGTCATCTTTTGACACGTGCGTGGCGCACGTGCATTGGTACTAGTGCAAACAAGTAATAACCTAGCAAATATTACAAAAAATTTGTAAATATAAAGAGGAAGAGATAAGTTGTAATTTAAATTAGCATGGAATTGGTCATCCTTTCCTAATAAAACTTCTCTTGGTTTATCTCCAAAACCGTGGGAGCAACCATATTTTCCCTCAAAAATACACTGCCACACTTTATTGTGTGTCGTTGGCGAAATTAGCGTTGCTTACATGCAGTATAGTGATTTATGTGTTTTTTTTCATTCTTTGATTGAATTTATCCTAGGATTGTAATCATAGAAAAGATGGATGAGAGGAGCACATGAACACCACCACTGATTATTAACACTAATCCCTTTGTTCGCGATCTCTGCAGTGTGCGTGTCTACGGCTAGAAGCAACCCCGTATCCACTACCTAGCCATGGCTTGTATACATGTTCTTGACCTCCGACAAGTGAACCAACAAAAATAATTAAACCTGGCAAAATAATGTAAAATAGGAAGGTTAGATGAATCACGGAGGTTCTACCGATTTGTTTTGATATAAGTTAAAATCTGTTCATCTCCTTCTATATATATGCAGAGATTAAATTACATATTCACCCTTCCTACTTAAGTATTGTCAGACCCTATTTCTGGAATCTGTTGTGCATCATGTATTAGTTTCTGGATCAGTAGCTTATACGCACAAGAACACATATATGATATTCACGGCCCTGTCTATACATTTCCTAGGCATTCTAGGAGACAAAAATCCCTGAATTTTTAACCATCAGATGGATCCTAGCGCCTGATTTTTATGGATGAGATTTAATCTCACATGGTAGAGAACAAAAATTCAGGCATTTTAAAGGATCCTAGCGCCTGATTTTTATTTTCACCATCTATACTCAAGATTCACACCGAAATTATCACTGTAATTCCGGTATACAATGGGTGTAACTTTAATATATATTGGTTGTAACTCAAGGTGACAAAAAGTTTAGGTATTTCAGACCTTAGAAATACCTGAATTTTATTTTATTACCCACTCACATATGCAACTTATGAAGAATATGTTGGAAAGAAAATATGGGCGCTACAAAGCAACAGAATGCCTAGGCAATTTTTAGCACTCCCCTGTTCAAAAGCATACATCGATTAGGCAAATATGTATAGTACCTAATATAAGACCCTTAGTGACGGTACGATACGGATTTAAAACAATCCAAGTCTATCTGACTAACTAACGGTGAAGCAGATAGCGGAAAACATGGCCCAAAGTACAAGCAGACTTGAGAAGCAGAACCGAAAACCAAATCGTCGTTGTCTTCTACGAAGGCTTCACCCACTATAAACAACAATCGCAAACGCGTGAGTCAGGTACTCAGCAAGTCCTAACACAAGGAGTAGATAATATGCAAGGGTGTGAACAAGGAATAGGCTGGGGTTTTATCAAATCGGCAGAAAGCAGATTAATGCAAGATTTATTTTGAAAACAAAACTAGTTCGCAAACTACAATCAGGTATTGCCATTAGATGTAGTGGGTTGGTTGCCTTGGTGATGATCCGTGGGTGGATGCCATGGTGACACCAAGTAGGTATGGAGCTTTTAGTATGCCAGTCTAATCCGTGATATTTGGGAGGACTGGTGTACCTTGTTGGAAAATAGTACTTGTATTGAATTGTAGGCCATAGGGGCATTATATAGATGTTATATGACTCAATCCTAAATTAGGATAAGGACTGTACAATTAGAGTCATGTACTGCTGCTACTCCCTTAACAGCCATAAAGTAACAGACTGATTAAATAAAATTTCCTCGATTACCATGGGATTATCGTGTGCTGAATCCTCAACAAAAGTAACATTTCATCAACATTCATGGAAATGGATTTGCTAGAAAGTGATGAAACACATGAGCCCCTCGACTGCCAACGGTTGCCGTGCACCGTCCATCTTCTTCCTCTGCATGGACGATCCGCGAGGCAGACGACGAGACCGTGTGCAACTTCCTTGGCCATCGATAGAGTCCACTACTAGACCATGATGTCGCGCCGGCGCGCGGATACCGTTCAGCGAGCTCGAGCCCTTTCCTAGCATCAGCTGAGGCTGGACTCACGACCCTGATGTCTTGGCGTTGCTGAAGTGAGTCTCAAAACAATTTAGCATTAATATCAGGACGAGATAGTTGCGACAAGCGTGGCGCTGAGCGACGCTTGCCGCACATTTGGGCAATAGTTGCGTTGCATTCGTAATGGAGAAACAAATTGAGAATCACCGTCCAAGAATTAGTCAATGTCCTGCATCGTCGGACCGTCAACTCCACCACTGGTAGTCACTATTTTGTTTAGACTAATGAGCAAATAGCACTGTAGCTTTCGGGAGGTATCTTTTTTGAGTTTCTATGTTTTTTTAGAGTTTAATGAATTTACCGTTCTCTATACTGCAACTGCATATATCGTAATAGTATCTCACAAAAATATCAACCAGTGCTCTGCAAATATTTTAGATAATGGAAAAATTCCGGCAGCACTCTGCAGAATGGTGAGTGGTAGAGTTACCGACAAACAGATTCATACATGTACGGTGGCATGGCATTCCCCATTAGCGGCTTGTGCGGCGGCGAGTCGGCGTGGTGGTTGGGTTGGCGGCAGCGATAAGCAGGGTCCAGGGGTGCGCTAAAGTTGGCAGAACCCCAACGGTGGCGGTTCCCCTGGACGCGCCGCCGTCAACAAAAAAAAAAAAAAACTTAGCGCCTCCACGGCTGCAACACTGTTGGTCCTCCTCTCTTCTAGCCTCCGGCAACAATCGCTGGTGGTCGAAGGGAGTGGAGATCCATCTCTCTAATAAATCTTAGTGGATTGAGTCCTAATTAGGGTCAAGTTTTCTCCATGCCAAGTTATTTGGTATTGGAGATTTGGTTCCTCCTATTCCTCTCCGGCGACGATGAGAAGGTAGAGTGGATTTGGTTTCTCCATAGCGGTTCCGTTGAAGGTGATGGCGGTGGCGACGTCAGCAACTTCTCGACGACATGGAGATTTAGGTTTCCGGACGGCGACATAGAGGCGGGGATGATGTCGCCGCCATAGAATAAAATTCTCCGAGCCTTTCTCCGTTTTGTCGTGATTAGATCCAATCACGATGGAGGTCTAGTGAGAACTTGAGATCTAGTTTTTCTTCTTCTTCGGTGGCAGAAACGAGAAGAAGAGAGACATGAGAAAGAAGATGATGCTCAATTCCGCCTACAGGTATGTTGGCTACCATTTATTAGGCACTTGTGGCACTACTTCTGGTTGATTGAGCCGTCTATGGCGCACGAAGGCCACTTGCTTGTGCAGTCTTCCGTATGAAACTTCACACAGGTTTGGTTTTGAGTTTTTGAGCTACATATTAAGTGCTCTTAGTTGTAATCTCTTTGTCTTACAGAGTGCTTATAACTTAAGTATGTACTCAACTACTTCTTTCGTCTCAAAAAAAAAAAAAACACAATGGTGGCGGTTGGTGCGGCCTGGCGATGGCGTCAGAGTGGCTTGGCTACGGCGGCAGTTGCGGGGACGAGTCCGCCAACCCATCGTTGTCGTTCTGGTTCATGCGATGGTGGCGGCGTGCAGGGATCCGTATAATCATGTTGCTTTACTGCTGGAAAACTGGCAGCCTAGTGTGATTCGATTTGAGCTTGATCTGGCTGGAAAGCTACAGATAAGTTCATTTAGCATAGAAACTGCGAATCAATTCAATTAACGAAAGGGAAGTCTCCCCCAGTTCCTTTCTAAGAAACCAAGTTTCGATCCCTTGGGGTAACACCACAGGCCAACATCGATCAAATGTCAACAATATTTTTGCTCAAGTAAACATTACATCTTAGATTAATTAAGAAAAGGATACCAACTTCAGTTTACTGCAAGAAACTTATTAAAGCCTTAAAGCTGACAGAAAGGCAGATTCTGAGTATGAGATACAAAACTGAATTAGATATAGTATCAGGTGATCAGCAAAGCACTTCACACTGATCCAGCTGAAAGGCTAACAAAATATTTGTACAGATCAGGACAATATATCATCATGCCCCACAAATACAATGACCAAATATGAGGATTACAGACCTAGCTACTGCCACACTCAAAAGGAAAATTTGAATCCTCCAAACAGTGACTTTCTGTTGAGACTTGATCATAAGCTCAAGCTGATTCATCATCCAACCAAACTTGTCATGCAGATTTTAATGAGACGAGCTCTCTTGCAATAGGTTTCTTGAGGAAGTCAGGAACGTTCTGCAAATTCAACCTAAATCACATGATAAAAAACCCGAGAAGTTTTAATGATATGGCAACAATAAAAAATATAAGCAATAGCATTGTCACATCAGCTGGCAAATGCAGGGTCAGACAAGCGTTAAGTGACTGAATATATAAGAATGGAACATAGAGGGAATGAACAAAATGAAACTGTACAATGAAGGGTACAATATAATTAGGAACTGCAAGGCTAATAGCAATATAGAAGTAAGTGATGACTCAGTTTATGGGAATATAAAACTAAGTGATGATTCAGTTTATAGCAAAAAAAACAGAACAAGAAAAATTAAATGGCTGATTTATGTAAAGGCACCTTTTGCAAGCTCTGGTACTCATTGACCTCTTCTTTCAACGGTTTGGGAGTAGCAAATGAAAATTGAGATAACTTAACACCTTGTTCGATGTACTCTGGGTTCTCTTCCAAGTACCTGCATTTCAATATAATGATGCATCATTCATGGGAAATTTCATAACATACCATGGCTATGCTTTGTAGTACTAAACCATTTCGGCAGTCAGCAAAATAAGTAAATATGCAACAAACAAAACATAGAACAATGTATGAAAGAATGAACACACCTCTCAATTTCGACTGACGATCTCAGTGTTTTCCCAGATGGAGAAGTGTAATACCTGAGAATATGATAATTATATATATATATATATATATGTGTGTGTGTGTTAAGATCATGTGCCATGCATGTTTTTCAAGGGCATAACAAGATATGCCTAAAACAAACTAACAAACTCCTGACACATAGCTAACAACGTCATTTTGAATAACCTCACATGCAAGCAACCTTAAGTTCTTAACAACTCTAAACCTGACGTTAACATAACTTTGGGCCCTTGTTGTAGCGCCTAAAATCGTAGTCCTTTCTTCCTAGAGCTAGGATGTCTTAAAATGAAAATATCCATAACATCAACTAAATAACTGTAATTAACAATGAAAATCATGTAAGTCTATTAATTAGCATTGCTAGTCTAACCAGGTGTTCAAAAGTAAATGCTTCAAACTAATTAACGAATGCTATTAAACTTGCAAAGATCAGGAGTATTTATAAGATGACAGACCACTAGAATTATCAACTGAAGATAAATAAAGTAGGAAACAGTGACTTACACATCTGCAAACTTGCTGGAAGCATCCCTACGTCTGACCTCCCTGTCCCAGCCAGGAGGAGGTTTGGCAATGTTCGGCATATCGATTGCCCACACCTTACTTCCATCTGGTGACATGTCTTCTGTTTCATCGCATGATAAAACACGATTCCACTGACGAGCTCTTTCACAAACAAAAAGCTCCTGACAAATACTCTCGCGTAACTCTTCATATTTTTCTTTTCTTGGAACGATTCTCCATTTGTAGCAGTTGGCACACTGTACATTATACGTCCATTGCGACTTTCTTGAACGCTGAGACTTGCGACAAGGACGGACTCTCAGAGGGTTCTGACCCTGAAAAGTCCTCATGAGACACTACTTCTTTACCTGCATGACAGAAAACAACAGGATCTAGTAAAAACGATCATGATTTCATTAGAGATCCCATACAACTAAATACATGGAAATCAATAAAATTTTAGACAATCCCCCCTCTCAACAAACACACTCAATAAAAATTTAAAAACATAGAATAAACAATGAGATTTAAGTTATTGAACTCTGTGGGGGCTTTGGTGGAACTTTCATGATTGTCACTAACTTAAGAAACTGAACAAACTCAGTCTTAAATGAGTTTGTTATGGCCCCTTGCCAACTCAAGGGGCGGCTGACCCGCAGCACACTAAACCCTGTCAGTGTGGTGGTGGTGGTACGGCACAGAGGCAGAGATGGCTAGCCACAGGGACATAGGGTTGCGGGGGGGGGGGGGGGGGGGGGGGGGGGGGGGGGGGGGGGGGGGGAGAGACAGAGAGAGAGAGAGAGCTTGCGGAGAAACTCGAGCCTTCATCTAGCTTGACCCCAAAGTCAGATCTAACTTGAGGCCTAAGCAACCTTAACCGACAAGTAAAATCCACAGATATGATCTTATAATTTGATCTTATCTGTCCTAAATTACAAAGACCCTTTCTGATGGTGGCTTCCCGTGACCACGATGTGGGCCTCATATGTGCATATCTAACAAAATAGATCTGAAAAAATATGGCTCTAACATTTTTCGTAAAATATATCCAACAATGTAGATCTAACACTTTCATGTAATCCAAAAAATATGACCTATTGAACAAAAGTTATCATGACCTAGTGAACCCTGGTGGTTATTGGTGATTGTGGCGTTGTACTGGCATTACCTCCTTCCTAGGGGTGGCTAACAAGCAAGCTGAACAGTTTGAGTGAAAGTGGACGGTAAATTGAAATACGAAAGATGTTTCAATACAGAACATAAATTACGGCAACATTGAACTTTGTTGTATGTTGTATGGTAAATTAAGCTTCACCTAACACAACAAGAATCATTATTCTATTTAATTGTAGTTCATATATATTTATCGAGCTTACTAAGCTAATCGAACAGTTTGTGAGCAGTTCATGAGCAGGCTCGTTAATAAACAAGCGGTGAAGCAATCTCGGCTCGGTTCATTTGAAAGGTCAAGCTGATCCGAACCAAGCCAAAATTATGAACGAGCCAAGCAACAGTTCATGAGCAGGCTCGTTAATAAAAAATTCAGGTGCTGTAACATTCAACAGTTTTGTATATTCTTAAAGCAACAGTTGAAAATAAAATTAGGAATAAGCCTGTGAAAAAATTCCAATTTCCTATAATTCTGCAGATCAAAGTTAACTTGTGTGCTTTATTTCAATATCAACATTCAAGAACAGTAGGAAAAACAAGGAGTACAAATGAGCCCATGCGCTAGAAATCAGATCAATTTCAAGTCCCTATACCCTACTAAAACAACAGAAAAATCATGAACTCCCCTATTAGGAAAGAAACAGATATGCATGGTTCCCGTCTCAACTCCAGTAATGGAAATAAAAAATAGGCAGATGCATTAAGAAGAAATTAAACAAGAACATAAAAGCATACCTCAAATTCGATGAGATAGCGACCCTAACTCCAACAATTTCTATCCTGTAAAAAAAACCAAAATCAAGGATTTTAGCAACAAGATATCTCAACCCAATACCGCGGACGCCGCATGTCAGGCCACGCCGGCGCACACCTCCTGCTCAGAAACGGCGAGTGGAGGCTCACAGGTATACGGTAGCGGTCGGGGAGGTCAGGGACGACAAGTGGAGGGCTCGGAGACTCGGCGGCGTTCTAGGAAGATGCGTAGAGGCGCTCAGGGACACGGCGGTGCTCGGGGACGACGGATCTGGTGGAGGATGGAGCTAGACGGCGAGGTTGAGTAGTGGATCTGGTGCGCGATGGCGAGGGTGCGGCGGCGAGGGGATTTGGCAACCTGACGGCGTCGTGGAAGCACGTAGCGAATTACGGCAAGGCGTGCCCTTAAATAGGGCAATTTGTTGCGGCGGGCGATGACGTGGCCCGCTGCTCAAAAAGGCATTGTTATATATTTTGGAATATAGTTTTATAGTTTTATTCCCCTTTCAATGAAGTAAACAATATTATGTCAAATAAAATAAAATTGAAATAAAATTATTTGAAAGAAAATAAATATGAAAGGAAACTATTTGAATGAAATAAATATGAAAAAAAATTATTAGAAAGGAAATAAATATGAAAGATAATCGTTTCAAATTATATAGTCTTCTATATTGATTTAAAAATAAGGCACAGCGGTATTAAAAATTATATTGGTTCCTTGAATTTTTTTCCTCTTTGTACTATATTTGTCTGTTAAAAGTTGAAAAAAATTACAATGAGATCAATAATTGTATTAGGGAAGTAAGGGTTCATCTTGATATTTAAATTCCAATACATGTCAACAAACAAAATAGAGTTTCATATAACATGGTACAATTAGCCTTGTACTTGTTTTCCCTCGGGTACGGCATTTCCATTGAGTATGTAGGTGATCTTGCTTCGATGAGTTTCAACTTTTCTGGATCTACGGAAAACGGAACCTCTTAATACTGATTGAATTCATCTTTATCCTCCACATTGTCCACTCCGATGATTATTTGTTTACTAGGAACAATAATGTACTTCATGTATTTACTGGGTCAGGTACATAGAACACCTGTTCTACTGACCTAGCGAGTATCCAAGGCTCATCTTTGTGACCTATATTGACGATGATTTTTATCAGGTAGCCCTGCTCATAAGCAAACAAGAGAAACTGTTTTCTTTTCTGAGCTCCAGAGATTTTCTTATCAATTTCCTAATATCCAGCACCTATAAGTTCTAACGTACACTTAAATTATCTAGCTTTCATCTTGCTTCCAACTGTAGCAGCAACAAGCAGCCAGCTCGGTCATGGCTCTGCTTTACGAACTCGCACGTTGGACCAGAATGCTTCAGCGATCACATACAGACGTGCTCTGCAGCGGCAGCGAGGCACGACGAGCAGCTCGGCGGCTCGTCCCTCTGGCATCTGGGCTAACTGGTGATAGCCTGAGCAGATGCAAAGATAAAGGAAGAACTGCTACCGTGGTGGCATCGTCAGCGGCAGCTCGCAAGCAAAGATCAAGCTCTGGTGGCCCTTCGGACAAGGTCCACAGCGCAACGACAGTTTCATCATATCTGCTTGATTGACTCCCTCATCCTTGTGCATCCGAGGAGATGTCAACAGCTCGAGATATCGCCTCAATTGACTCCTCGCCATCAGAAGCAACTGGTGGGACAAACAAATGCGAAGCACATCAAATGGGAGATATATCCGGAGACTTGTGCCAGAAATGTCCAAATGGGCCTCCATATGCAAACCCAAAGAGCTGCTGCAAAACAGCAGCAGCAATATGGTGTCGGAATATATTGCCAAGGTCAACAAGTACATGAAAGAAAATATCATATATAAAAGAAGAGGCAGATCAAGCGAATCGAAATTTGCATAGTGCCATTTGTTTCTAAGCTATAAGTACAGAAGCATTTTTTACTGAAGTACCATCAGCCTTTTAAAATGCAGTTTTTCATTCAACCACTTAATGAGCTCATCAACTCTGCATGAAGTTAGGCAACAAAATATTGTCAAATCAGAACTATCCTAACGACAGCTGAGACTGAGGCCACTTCAAAACTTGAAGCTCTCTTTCCACGAGGGCAGTCCACCTCCATGGCTTCGAACAGTTACAATTCTCGGTTTTTAGCAGCCATGTTTGCATCAGGAATAGAAATTGATATGCATTTGTTAGCCCCTCAGGAATATAAATAGGGACACCACGCTATTATATGTTGAAAGCCACCCTCTTCAGAGGATAGAATCTATCCGGATAGCCGTGTTACACGGTACTAGACAACGCGAAAGCTTGGCCACACAATGATTAGAGTTTCCTGTGTGAGTTATACTTGGCGTGTTTTTGGAATACACCAGTTTGGAGCCATGTGCTGCATTAAAACTTGAGGAACTGACGGGATGGATTGCATCTCCCTCAGGGCCGCCCAACCCCATTAATCTTAATCAATACATCACTTAGTTTTGCAAAATGTTTTGTTTTCAAAACAAACCCTTGCATAAAGTTGGTTTTCCGCCGATTTGATAAACCCTCAGCCTATACCTTGTTCACACACTTGCATAATATCTACCCTTATATACTCACGCGTTTGTGATTGTTGTTTTTAGTGGGTACAACCTTCGTAGAAGACGAACGTTTTGGGTTTTCGGTTCTGCTTCTCAAATCTGCTTGTGGCTTTGGGCCATGTTTTCCGCTGTCTGCTTCACCGTTAGTCGATCGGATGGACGTGGATTGTTTTAAATCCTTGTCGTACTGCCACTAAGGGTCTTATATCAGGTACTATAAATGTTTACCTAATCGAAGTAGGCTTTTGAATATCATTTCTGTGTTCTTGTGCGTATACTAAAATAGACTGATACATGATGCACCTCCACCAATTCTAAAATTTATACTTTCTTCGTACTTCTAATCGTGAAGCGCTAGATTTGAGGCAATTGACATCCCAACTTATCTACAAACACTGTAAGATATGTCAAATAACAATTGGGACCCCATCCTCCGCTTTTGAATACACAGTTTTAATACTTCGGAAACAAGGGCCCCATATCACTCCACGCTCCACATCAACGTCAACCACCACCTCGCCGTGCTACACCGCCTACACATATGTCACCGTGCTCCACGCCGTCAAGCTCCATGTCGTCGTCCCCCATATTGCCGCGCGTGGATACGTAATTAGTTTTTTTCTTGTTCAGAAAGTACCATAATTATGCCCAAGCTTCTGCAGCTTCCAACTCGATCTATGTATCAAGAGCTAGCGAAAAGGGAACTAGTAGTAATGTTGAAAAAGGTAGTGGATATCCAAATTGCAAATGTAATGTCATTGCCTTTCCATGTGTAGTTATTTTAATTCTTGTGCCAAACGTATCAAATCATTAATGTATCATATTGCTATAAGCTGTAAGTAGCTTATTTCTGAATCATTGCAATATTTTTTTTTGGATAAAGTCTATTTTACTCCCCAAGTTTGGTCCTAGTCCAGATAACCCCATAAACAATAATTTGGTTTACTTTACCCCCAACATTTGCTGAATCAGCTCACTTTACACTTTCTCTCCAATCCAATGTGATTTCACTCACGTAGAGTTAGGTCAAAGCCATTTTTACATATTTCGTCCATATACACATGCATTCCAAGGTGATGCAAGGCATTCTTGTCGATTTCTAGTGAACAATTTGTCCTAATATCTCGACATCTTGATCTATGATGGCATCGCCATCCTCGCCAATCTCCACCCAAAAATTCACCATGATCGTTGTTTTCATGGGCTAGCATCGTGTATGAATGAACCTATGTCGAGTTGCATCCACAAAACCATCTTGACATGAGTTTTTGTTAGCGAAATCGCTTTGGATTGGAGAGAAAAGGTGTAAAGTGGGCTGATTTGGCAAATATTGAGGGTAAAGTAAACCAAATTATAGTTTAGGGGGTTATCTGGACTATGACCAAACTTGAAGGGAGTAAAGTGGACTTTATCTTTTTTTTTATTTGCACGTAAAACAGAAGTCGGTCAAAATTTTAAATATGCCTTGAGAACGCACTGAGCTGCCACTCCCACCTGTCATTTTTTTTTGTGATTTCCCACCTGTCACTTTAACACGAAATAATAATGTTGTCCGATTTTATCTAGGCTAAGGGTCAAAAAAGCAGCCGGGCAGCGTGATAGCCAATGTTTCATCTGGTAAAAGCAGCGAAAGCTGAAGGACACTTTGAATACTTCACTAGTTGGCCTTCCACCTCCAAAGGTGCCGACTTCAGTTCATACCTATCTATATAAGAGGAAATTTTCTAGTATAAATATCATTTATGTACTACTAAAGACATCTTTGATCATTTGGATGCATTTGATATCTAGGAGGATTGTTCCTAGTATAAATATCACATATGTACTACTAAAAGAGATCTTTGGTCATTTTGACGGATGTGTTAACCACGTATGGTTTAGCAGCCGAGCTGCGGAGTGCCTTGTGCACCTTTGTTCTTCTTAGACTTCTCAAGAGGAACCTTTGAGGCCTCTTAATTCGTGCTCTAGGCTTTAGGGCTTTTTGTGTGGATTAGTCATGGGTTGTGATTCTGTGGTCATTCGGAGATCAAGTCGAAGTCCTCCAGACTTCAATCGGTGCCTCTGTCTATGTAGCTTGGTCTCATCTAACCTTTGCTGGTATAAAGCTAGTTGCAAGTTGCTATATCTATACCGTAGTGTAGTGATGACAGGGCTCCGTTGACATGGCCCTTTTCATCCAAGGCCCTGAACATGATGTACAGTATGAGACCACCGAGCCCGCTGGCAACGTACCCAAACGTCGACGATGCGCGGGTGACGATCGATATTGTCGGTCAGGGGCTCAGCCGGCCCCGCAGGTACATTACATCTCAGCCAACGCCTTGATGTACGTCGTCCTGCTCCCCGTACGTCGTAGCAATGCTGTTGACGGCCCCCTCGTGGCGTCGTGTCTCAGCTGGTGCAAGCTCACCACCTCGCCGTCCACCGTCGCCCACTTCCAGTACGTCTCCCGGAGGCTGTCGTGGTACCAGGAGCTCTCAGCCCCGTTACCAGAGAAGAGCCTTGGACCGGACGTCGGGAGCGTCGAGTCGTCGCTCCGCCGTGCTTGTTTTCAGTCACTACCGCCGGCAGCATCCAAGATCCTGGCGTGCATGTCGCAGGAGCATGGAGGCAGTACCCATGTCACGCCCGCTTCATAAGGTAGGGTGAAGGTACCCACCCTCGTCATGTTCTTGTAGTAGTACACGGATTGGAAGCGGCTGGCTCAGGACTGTTGGTCGAATCCTAGAAGCAGTAGGACACCGAGAAGCATGTCTTTTTTGGATTCAACAGCCGAAAAAGAAAACGAGGCAGAGTAGCTGAGAAATACAATTACGTTGCGCACAATTCAGAGGAATGGTAGAAGCCACCTTGAGCATCTCCAAGGGAGCCTCATAAACCTCCCTTAAATCAAAATATTAGGATCCAATCAAAAAAACCATCTCCAAAACCACCCTAATTTTTTCATAGCCCCTAAACTTCCCTTATTTGTAGCTACAAACATGGGAAAAATCCTATCTCTTCTTTTTTCTATGAAATTAATGTTTTTGTGGCCCTAAATGCTGACGTGGCCCAATCAAAAGTGTTTAAAATAAGGGATACTGTTGGAGGAAGAGAGAAAAATTACCCCTCATAATTTTTTGATTGCTCCAACAAGTTTATAAGGCTAATTCTATAGGAGTCACTTGGAGATGCTACGGTACTACGTAAAACACCTTAATTAGTTCCCATTCTTGACAGGGTACAACGCTTCCAAAAGTACGCCGCAGAGCCCTCCTTCTGAATCTTCCGACAAACGAGACATTAATTAGCCTAATAATGACTGATTTTGGCTGCAAAATTTATGCGAGTTAATCATACCTCCAAGTCAGCAACGGAACTTTGGTGGAATAATTACATGGAAAACTATGTGAAGCACAGGATGAAAATTATTCTCCTAAGTTGATGCTAGTTTTCGAATTTCAATTGAAATATAAGTTGCAATACCGCATATTGTACGATTGTCCGTAGCAAATGCACGGATAATTTTGCCAGGTAGTCACTCAAGGACGCCTACCTGATGTGAATTGGAATTTGTTGTTAGATATATAATGATTACACAACTTGGATCCGGCCTTACACTATCACACAGGAGCTCATCTCCCACAATTGGTAAGTTAACATTCTCCAACAGTTTGCATCTCCTAAATACGTATAACATAAATTCCGTTAGAGATATATAGCCGGACATTTCTCCCAAAGTTACTTAATTTTATTTGCAAAAGTTGCACGCTAGCTTGGTCGCATCATATCTTGTCTCTAAATGTATAACGATGGAGATATAAAAATAAAAGTACATCACTCGATGAAAACTACCTTCTGCAAGATAAAAGCAAATTCTCCGGCGAAACTGATACTGAACTATGGGAGAGTCCGGATAATAGAGGGACAAACTCAAATGCGATGTTGCAGCAAACATTTGTTTGAAAATTAAGCTTTATGATGGCTGCCATTTTGCTTTCCTTTGGTCTCGGATGACTCATGACTAGGATCGCGCTGGATCGAGGACATGCCCCGCAAAGATGATCGTGGAGGACACTTCCTCCACGATGAAGAACGCAAACGGACGGTCGGCGACGAAGTCCATAGCATCGAGCGGAGGCTTTGGCCAGAGGCCCGCACCCATACCGTGGATTGCCGTGGCAGCCGCCGCCTCAGTGCCCTTCTCGTCCACCTCCATGACTGCCTTGTGAAGCACCTCGTCCACATACAGCGGCTCACGCGAGCCGTCGTCCTCGAACATGTCCGTCAGCTCATCTCCTCTCGAGAACATGGCCTCGACACCGAGGTCCTTGAGGGCCTCCTTCGCGCTGGTGGAGAAGGACAGCTTCAGCTTTGGAAACAGGAACTTGCGGAGCGCGACTCGGTTCTCCGGAATGTGCTCCTTGAGGAACTCGGGGCTGGACGCAATCTTGTCGGTGAGGCTCCACAGGCCGTCTTGATCGTCAGGGAGGAAGACGCACATGGAGTACTGCGAGGAGGACGGCGATTTTGGCACGGGCACGGTCCTCCCGTGTAACGGATCGTGCGCCGCGTACGGCATCTTGAGCACCTTGAAGCCGTCGTGCGCGGCGACGAACTGGTCGTCGCTGCTGGTCATGAACTTGGCGTCGACGGTGGTGCCGTCGAGGCGGTGGAACTTGAGTGTCTTGGTCCACCATATGCTGAACGGCGTCTCCCACTGGCCCTTGAAGTAGACGGCGTTGGTGAGCACGAACCGCGTGTCCTTGGTCAGCGTTCCTGGCTCCAGGATCGAGGGGATTAGGTTGCTCGTCGCAGCCGCCACCCAGCTGTTGATCTCCTTCGTAGCTTCCTCTGACTGCAGCACGATTAATAGATCCCATTGGGGTGGAAATCAGTCGAAAACGTTCAGAATTTGAGACCCAGATTAATAGATGAGACACAACTGATGGTTGTGGTCTGACCTTGTGGAGGAAGTCGACGGCGCGCGCCACGCCCCTACAGGACTTGGCGGTGGCGTCGCGGTAGGCCGGCTTCAGCATCCTCGTGGCGTCGTGCCAGAGGCCGCAGGCGAACGCGACCTTCGGTCCGCCACGCCGCGGGGCGTCGGGTACGGCGGCGGCCAGCATGTCCCGGACGTTGTCGCCGAGCCGTTGCTGGGATGCGGCGCCAAGGGTGTCGAGGAGCTCGGTGAGGGTGCGGCCCCGGGCGGCGGCGGCCACCAGAGAGAGCGCGGAGTAGATGGAGAGCGGCGAGAAGACCAGGTTGCTGGGCCTGTTCGGATTCCTTGGGGTAGGGGTCGAGAACTGCTTCGCGAGGCGGTGGGAAAACGACGTTAGGCCGGAGCTGGCGCACAGCTGCCTTGCCGCCGCCATGGTGAATGAATGTCGAAGATGTCCAGGGTCTCTGATCGGGTATGATATGATTGCTCAACAGACTTGCGTTCCAAGATCAAAAAGCGTAGTCTTTTTGTTGCGTGGATATTTTCATCCGCCACAGATATATATTTTCTTCCACGGTGCGTATCCAACGAATTAAGATAAAGCAAATTAAATGGAAACCAAAGTAATAGCTATAAAAAAATGATTACATATAAGACATACTAGCAAAAGTGCCCGTGCGTTGCCACGGGCGAGCCGAAAAAAAATCCTTTGATATTGTTTTAATACAGATTATATATCCAATGTTTGTTTTAACAACTCTGTAACAGAGTAGTAGACAACATATGTATTATTTAAAATGTTGTGTATTATATATCTACAGCAGAGCAAGCACTTGAGGCTCCAAAACAAAGAGACCCCCAATCCGCGCAGGCCAGCACAGACAAAACAACAAGCTCCCAAACCCAAACTGAGGAAAAGTACGAATTCCGCGAGCTTCGCTTGACGAATTCAGCGAGCCAGCGTGCAGGATCTCCGTCCCGACGCGGCGCGCCCGCCGCCCGCTCGACAGAATGCCGAGCCGGGCACGTAGCGCGGCGGCGAAGCGGAATTGACTTGAGCGGCTGTCGGAGAAGTCGGCGCCACGGAATTGGAATGCGCGAGGCCGCCATAGGGGATCTTCTTAGATGTGCCGCCGAGACGGAGAGTGGCGGCGACGGAGGAACCTGGCTGTGGCCTTCTGAAATCCTTTCCCAAATCGCCCAAGCGAGCAGGGCCCGGAGCGCTCGGCGTCCAGGCGGAGGCAGGCCGGTGCGGCAGGCGGCCTCGACGGAGGCTGCGTCCCCGACGCGCCCGCGGGCCACGTACGCCCCGACCAGCGCGGTCCCGACGAAGCCGTGATCATGGACCCCGACCCGGAATCCCGGACGGCCAGCCCATGCGCACATTCCACGAAGGCGGCGGCATCGGCATTACAGCGTGCGGCAGCGTGTAGCAGGGCTGGAGCGCCCGGCGGCCAGGCGGAGGCAGGCCGGCACGGCGGGCGGCCCCGATGGAGGCTAGGGTTGGGGAGGGGAGGCCGGCGTGCGGCGGGGTTAGGACAGGCGGGCCCACATGTCGGCGCCAAGTTTGATGGAGGGAGAGGGCCGCGACGCACGGGAGTGAAATCAGAAGACAAATAATAAGGAGTAAAGATTTGCAATGCTACAAGCATTGCAAGTATTTCCCCTGATCCAACAGGAGGTTGACTAGGTTGAGCCAACTTACTGTTGATGAGACTATTCTTGACATTGATCGGAAATCATGCAAAACAAAATCCTATTTGATTTACTCTAGAGCTGCCCCAAAAAACAGAACACGATAGCATAGTAGCCCGTTACTTTCTTCTTCACTAAAGTACCATTTTTTATTTTTTCGAATGGAAGGGGACTCTATTAAAATCTGAAGAAGTATAGACCCTTACATCAAGACTCTAAAAGACGACTAAAACATAAAGAAAACAACTATAAGTATTTTACTCATAATTAATCAACATCACTTATTCGATTGATGCTGCCGAGTAAAAACCTTAAGCCATTGCCTCTCCAAACCGCAGACCGCAGATAAGAGATGCCAAACTTTGTTGAAACCGCGTCTTAAAACTCAATGTCAAGATAGATCTAATTCTTTGAATGAGAATCGACCACATCTTCATTAGTAGGAAGAGAGAAGATTTCATCTCACTAGCCCTTAACTATGGTGATCAAGCAACGACAAAACTGAGAAAAACCGAAGAACCTTATTCCACGGCACATAATTCTCCATGTCGACGCCGCCATGGACACCATCATCGAAACCACAATAAAGAAATCAACATCACCCAACCTTCTCAAAGTCCGAAGGATACGGCATGGGTAGACTCAAACTATTAGCTCTCTCTAACCACCGGCGAGATCGCCGGAGAAGAAGAGAGAGAGAGGCCATAACGGAGGGCGGCGGCATGCCCTAGAGCAAGGAGAGCGGGAGGTGGCGGCTTCTGTTCCTTAACTAACGTACCATTTAACCGACAGTATATTTGTATCTATTGACGAAAAAAATCTACAATGGTTTCTTGGTTAGTCCTAGGGTTTCCTAGATGCCATTTGGGACATAGTAATTTGGAAGGGCCTGTAGCCTAGTGGTTACAAGAGCCTCAGTAGCACCTGAGGTCCTGGGCACCTGAGGTCCTCGGTTCGACTCCTCGTGGGAGCGAATTTTCTAGAATTTAACGGTGTTGTGCTTTCAGCGGGAGGCGATGTGGCCGTCGACAGCGAGGCGCTAGTGGTGACTTCGTCAATCTCGAGGATTTGCCGGCTCAGTTTTCGAAGATGCTTATAGGGGTAGGTTTTGCGTATGTGCGTTCATAGAGGTGAATGTGCGTGCATTGTGAGTGCCTGAGTTGTACTGTATAATCGAAAAAATCTAGGACATAGTAACATCTTCTGAGTTCTTTTTTGGGTAAATGTAAGAAGAAAAAGTTTTAGAGCATCAGCCAATCTACACATCCACTGGCGTAGCCACAGGAGGGGGCCAGCCCGGGCCGTGGCGCCTGGCCCAGGAAAATTTTTGAAGATTCAGTCGCCTCATTACGTGAACCATCCAATTAGCCAAAGTCTGGATATCTCAAAAAAAAAAAAAGGCGCCAAAGTAAACGAATGCATCGACGCTCAAGCATCGGCAACACGGCGACTCATTAGCACGCTTGCATGCATCGATGCACCAAATAGAGTGGGGAAGAGAAGGAACTTCTGCTGTGATTTATGCGTAAGAAAAGAATAGAAGGAACTGAACCATCGCTCCTCAGACTGGTCGGCAATTATGAGACGAAACCTCGGCTGCCGTCGCGCATCAGCACACGCCTCCGTCGTCTCCGGCGGTCCACCCGTCGTCGCATCACTTCGCACGCTTCCTCAATCCCCGTTGCCGGTGGTGCCTATCGGCAAATTAGTGGATGCGTTGATTGTGAGGTAGCTAGTTTTGATATTTTCGTAGGTAACAATGGTGATACTGCAGAAAGAAAGTCATTCATTTTTAAAAACAAAATGACATGAAGTCAACCTTGGAAATGAGGTTGTGGAGGAAGAGCAATATCCAGTTCGTGGCCCCCTGATTCAGCCTGAAAAATAATAGGCAAGAACAAGAGCAACCCTATTGTATTTCGGGGCATTGAGTTCTTGGAGAGGGACCCAGCATTACGTCCAAAAATATGGAAGTATCAAGCAACCAGCAAAACGAAGTGAGGAGAGCATTGTTGAGGTTGAAGTACGCAAAGAGCAGTAACTGAGTTTATTGTCTTCTTTGCTTTATTTGCAGGAAAAATATCAAGAAAAGGGGTGATTTTGATGCCTTCACATCACAAGATTTTAACAAGGTTTTTGACGTGCCTTTTACGCATTTGCCCAATCCCCCCCCCCCCCCCCCCCTGTGTTTTGTGTCTGGCTCCGCCACTGTACACATCTAATCTTTGCTGTCTGCTCCTCGTTCACCTTCCATTTTCCGTCCAGTAGAAATTAATCTTGTGACAGCCGGCCACATCTCCCCATCTTTGCCATGATCTTAATTATGAGTGAATTACAAGACCGGTCAGCTCAAAAGTCACTCGTAGGCATACAGCGGGGTAGAGTGTGCAATTATGTATATAGGGGTCATCTCTACTATGGAATGCTTTGTTTACTTGATAATTGGAATGCTTTATTTCGTAGATGGGTAGGAATCTATTATATGGTGCATAAGTACATGATGTTGTCAGTAAACATTTTTATATCGGGATGATATTAAAAAGGGCAAACCAAACATTTCACTCTAATTGTGTGCTCCTTGGTTTGAAAAATGTGTGTATGCATATTTCTTACATTTCCAAAGAGATTTGGAAATTGCCATGGCTTGATTTGGGGAAAATAGGATAGTATATGTTTGATTTTTTATCGGGAAAAAATTGGGTGCTGCAGTTAATTGTGTCCATCTGTTCAGGATTTGTGACAAAAATCACAGTAGAGTTTGAGCTGTGGTGGGGGTGAGTTGCGGCCTTGGTCTACCAGCATCAGCATGTACCTCGGTTTCTTGTGAAAGAAATTTGCCATGGTCAATAAAATAAAAACCAGCATCAGCATCTATTAATATACGATCAGCGATGACATGATCTTCATATTTCAGGATTCATGCTCTGCAAGTTGATATTATGGACTGTTGCACCGGTGAGGTGGAATAACTCTACCAGCATCTGCATGCTTAGAAGCTGATGCACGAAAACCATCCATTTTGAAGGAACTTTATACCTGCCTTTTGTTTTTGATCTGTTTTGGCCAGATTTGGCATGTGCCGGTTCCTCCTGTACGGAAATCATCCTAAAGTCAAGAACGTTCCCCAAGAAAGAGAGTTGCTAGCTCAATCTGGTTGATGAGACAGGTTATAACAGCATGTTCTACTGAATATGAAATATATGGACCCGGGTACATTTGTTCCCGCCGTCTGCATCTTCCACGTGTAACCCATCGCGTTCTGGAATTCACGCCGATGCAGACATACGGTGGAGACCACGTACTCGACACGGAGGGAGATACGCTATATATTCCGATTCACCTCTCTCTCCTCTCAATTTTCACCGCCGCCTCAGTTCTAAAAAAAAAAGAAAAATTTCACCGCTGCCTCTCCCATCCCACCACCGCCTCCTCTCTCATCTCGCCGGCGTACATCCGCCGGGTCCTGTACCAGTCGCCGGCGTACATCCGCCGGATCCTGTACCAATCGCCGGCGTACCACCCACTCTCTCTCGTCTCGACGTCAAGCTTCCTGGGCTGTGGAGGTACCACGGCTCGATCTGGATCGACGTCGTCGACTGCGGCCATAGCGGCTGCCTGGCCGGATCTGGCCTGCTGTTGGTTGTTGGTGGTCGGATTAGCCCACATCCCGGGCGGATCTGACCCTCCTTGGTTCGATGCGGCCAGCAGTGCTGGTTCCCAGCTGGATCTGGCCGGCGACCACGTGGTGGCTGGGAAGGCTCCTGTGACGGCGAGCTCGACTCGGCGTCGTGCTAGAGGAAGGGGCGGCGGGGGTGATTGACGCGATGGCGACCACGAGGCGGCGGCGATGGCGAGTTCGACGCGACGGCGACCTCGAGGCGGTGGCGACCTTGAGACCGCTCGATCTTCACCTGTACTGATCCGGCAAGTTGTGGATCAAACGGCGGTCTTGGACCTCCTGGTGGTAAGTTTGTGCGATTTGTGGCAAAAGGCGGCACTGATTGGTTGTTTACTTTCTGTCGTTCCTTTTTTTTTTTTTGGAAATCCTTGGCTGCATTTCTATTTGTGTTGATGGATAAGTTAAATCTTGACGTGCACAGAGCACACGTGCTCTGTTGGTACAGATTTTTTTGCCACCAAAATTGTGAAGAGGAATTAGGTACTGTATGCCCAGAAACACATGCGATGCTTCTGTCCAATTAGATTTGTGCGTTTGCGTTAAGTTTTTTTTACTGTTGACTCATTCTTAGCTGTGCAGATTTCTTCGAGTTGATGTGTTCCTGACCTTTCATGTGTAGATTCTAAGATTGGAAAAAGGAGCTGGTGTCTTTTTTTTTAATGAAATGGTGTGTGTAATGCTCTGTTCAGGTTCCAACTATGACTTGTCTTGTGTTTATGAAAATATTAAGAAGGTTTTAAGGATCTAATGACTTTGCTTGGTTGATCAGATTTCAATTTTTAGTCTACTACGCAAGCTGTAGTGCTTTGTTTCCTCCTCAAATATGCTAGTGCGCAAGCTGTTCTTGGCTGTTCCCTTACTCAGTTTCAGGCACAGAATAATTTACAGAGTTGAAATGAGCAGCAAACATTTTGCATTCACCTGTACTCGAAATTGAGCTTACATGTACAATAGATTTTTTTTCTTCGATGCATATTAATGTACATGTTGATTCACAAGTACAGATGAAGTTCACTGAGAAAATTTGGAATTTCCTTCGTACATGTACTTCTTGTTGATTTTATTTATCTGGTACCTGATGAGACAATGGAGAAATTTGGATTGAGGTCTACCACTCCAAGTGTACATGAGAATTACAGTGAAGTAATTTTTTACTTTTTTGGTACATATATCTGTGGAATCATATACGATTTTCGAATGTATGTGAAGAGGGAGCAGATTGAGAACATGAGAATTACAATGAAGTAATTTTTGAAACTTTTGTTATAAGAGTGTACATATATTTGTGGAATCATAAAACATGTTTGAATTACACGTGAAGAGGGAACAAGTTGAGAACAGCTCAGTGGGGATTGTGTTGCTTGATAATTTCACTGAGGTCAATAAGTGCTTTGTTAGTACATGATCTTTGGTTCAGGTGCTAATTATAAGCTGTCTTGTGTTTATGAAAATTTTAAGAAGGACTTGAGGATCTAATTTTTTTTTATTGGCTCATCAGATTTCAATTTCTATGATAATAGTGTGGAAGCTGAAGTCCTTTTTTTCCCTCGTTTCAATTTTCAGGCTCAAGGTTCATTCGTGGTGATCCGCATCAGTGCCCCGCTACTGTGTCTCGCTGGTTCCTCGCGTCGTCATCCATCTCAACGCGCCTTCGGAGCCGAGGATCTAGCTGGCCTCGTTGTACAGCACAGTACCAGGACGAGCCATCACCGGAGTCTGTGGTGATGCAGCACCACGCGCCTGTTGCGGCAATTTTTTTGGCATCTGACTTATCCAATGCGTTGCTATTTTTTCTTGTCCCTTTCATTTCTTCCATTGGAGTAGGTTGGATTTGCAGGTCTTTGGATCTGCTGATGGGCTTTGCATGATGATTTTCTTTTTGAGTACATGATCCATTTTACTTTTCTTTTGCACTGATTCAAAATAATGCCATGATCTACATGTTCTTTATGGAGCTGATGCATGTGAGTTGTACAGATATCACATGCGGAGATTTGTTGTTCCTCATGTTCATCTAATTTTATTTGCTGTACATGATCTGTTCTTTTGATTTTCTTTTCTTGTGATCCTCATTTTCTTCGGTAACATGAAAAATTTGTTAACGTACAGGTTCGGCACCTGTTAAAGTTCAAGTGATTTTGAATGGTACAGGTGCTTTCTGAATTTGTTAGTACAAGATCAATTCTTTGTTTCCCCCTCAAATTTCTCAGTGCTTGAGCTGTTGTTTCAATTTTGAAGCACAAAAGGTTCATTTGCATGCTAGTGACAGTGGTGGCCCAACAAATAAATAATTTACAGAACGGAAATGAGCAAGAGTGTTTTGCAATCACCACTAATTGAAATTGAACATTAGGTGTACATGCAGATTTTTTTTTTCTCAATTCATGTTGATATACATGGTGACTCAAAAGTACAGGCCAATTTCATTGAGGCAATTTGTAATTTCTTGTTGTACATGTACAGGTTGCTTTTATTTATCCATAGAATTTTTTATTGAGCTTACTAGTAAGTGTAGTACAGGAGAATTACAGTGAAATTTTTTTATCTTTGGATCATTGCTTAAATATTCTTGTGTGTGAGCAACAAGAACAGTGTGTAGATGTGTACATGTTCTTCAACATTATGGAAGGAAAAATTTGTACATGTTCATTCTGTAGTTTACAATTTTCTATTTATGATCCGAGATTCGTGGATATTCTTGATCTACTTTGTGGAAGATTTAGTGTGAAATTGTATTGTTTGATAAATTCATTGAGGTAACTACTTTGTGAGTACGTGCTCTCTGGTGTTTATTTGTTTTTTTCTACATTTAGAAGTACAGAGAGGAGGAAATTTGGAATTTCTGATGTACATATATTTGTTGCTGATTTTATTTTTATAGTACTGGTTAGACTGGTTCCAGAATGGGTACTCATTGGTCCGGAAAGAGCTCTGATTATGGAACCGTGATGCTCATCAAAAGCTAGAGTAGTCCTGATGTTCCATTTTCCAACGGTCAGTGTTTTAAAAAAATCAATAAAATAAGGCTGAAAAGAGAGAACAGTATGTTCAAAATTTGAAATGTGAGGGTGGTATGGGCTTTTACTCTCACAGTACAGTAGGTTCAAAATTTGAAACGTGAGGGCGGTCTGAGCTTTTTTTAAGTACCTTCCAACCATCAGTATTGAAAGCTGGCCCACCTCCAATCTCATCAGCCTCATCGCACTCCACTCGACCGCACACTGCCTAACGCAAAAAGCAGCCAGCCCCTGACATTGTACACCCAAAAAAAATCAAATACCTGAGGAATACCGGGAGCCCATAGCCGTCGATCAAATCCCGAGGTCAGATTGATGGTCCAGATGGAAGCCACAAATGTTGCCAGGTACATATATGATTAACCGATGTTCTACTTTTAGCTACGATATGTAAATAACTTCAGTATCATTTGTACCGGCAGGACACAAGACAAACCATCGCTACAAATGACCAGTATTTTCAATGGCGGTTAACAACAGGGCCCGTAAACAGTCTACAAAGCTTGTTGCTGTATATCTTGGAATCCACAAAAACAAGGGGAATTCTGAAGTCTTTTATAGGAGATTGTTCTATAAAGTAAATCAAGGACATTCTATAGGTTTTTTTTCTTATTACATGTGGAATTAAAGCTCAATTTCGAGTTTGAATGTTATATGGTTTTCATCAAATTTTTTCGATATTTTTTGAATTTTGGTGTTATATTTGGTTTGAATGGAAGTCTAAAAAAAGATTCATCTGGATTAAATTTTCATGAAAAATCATGAAATTTTCTTCTTCTTAGAACACAATATTGTAATGTATTAGTTATATGTATGCAGCATGGAAGAGGAGTTGTCCAGTGATGAATATTATCAGTACAAGAGTGATCTGCACTATAATACTGATGTCCATGCCATTGTTTTGGTCAGTAAAAATCAACCTATCCTGCATGATTCTATCCAAATGATTTAAATTTAAAAAATTAATCAAATTGCTTAAAAATTTTATGGTCCTGCCAAGTGATGCATTTTTTTTATTACGTGCGCGGCGCATGTACATTGGTACTAGTGTATATAGGGGTCATCTCTACTATGTTATCCTTTTTAAAAAAAGTAGAAAAAGCTGAGTCTTTGTATTAATCATACAAATGAAACTTCCATATCTTGTTCGTATACTATCTTTTAGATACTAGGAAAGATTGCATTAATTCTTGCTTTGTCTCTTAGAGAAGTTACAGCAGCATTTGCATTGGTTTTTATTAAAGTTATAGCCAAATATTATCATTCACAAACATTTGGCCCAGATCAGAAGTGCACAAACGCACACTGATGCGCACACGACTTAAACAAGTGAAAGAAAAATATCTCCAAAGCCCATAGGTGACTGTTGAAGTAATGTCAACTCCGCAAGCTCCATCATTGAGCTTAAGAAATTGCTAATCCTAGACGTATCACATCTGTTTATTAAGGCATGACCACCCAATATATTGCTCCAAGACAAATCCGATGGGTTTGTTCCAGCACAAAGAATCAAACCACCCGAGCTATGCTCGGTTAGCCTAAATCAGTTATATTGATAAATTAAAATAGAGAACAAATAAAACCTATTTTATATATGTCTTGATTTCGTATGTCTTTTAAAATGTTATATAGAAGGTCACCTTTTTTTTCAGATCAAATTTCATACATCATGAACTTGCGTTATTGCGGGCTACATCTGTCTGGTGCCCCGGAAGAAATGGAGCTCAAAATAGTAGCATAAAGATAAATTCACGGACACTATTGGCACCATAGGTAGAGCGTGAAGCTCTCATGAGCATGGCTATATATATACAAAACGGGAAAAAACAAACTAAGCAAGCTATCTCAGCGTATATCCACCCGAAGCTTTAAGAAACAAGGGGATGGCCAAGAAAGTTACAGTCATCGCGGTGCTGCTTCTTGTTGCTCTCGTGCAAGAGGCCCCATTAGCGATGAGCTCGACCTTTGAATACTGCAATCAGCTTTGCCCGGAGGCCAACAAGACCCCTGCCGACATGAAAAGCTGCGTTGAGCAATGCACACGCTCCGCCCCCAGCTATCCCGACCTCGAAAACAAAATTTCTCTTCGATGATGCAGCAGAAACGTCACAGACGTCATGCCGCGCAAGATGTAACCTTAGAGCCATCCTATTGGTCTGTTACATACCATGCATAGCAGTGTCCTGTATTACATTTCTGTGTTGATGAACTGATCAATGGATTGGTCGCATCAAAGATTTATTTTTAGTATGGTTTTTTGTATTATATTATAAAAAGGTATGCAGATTTCTGTCACAAAATAAGATTTGCTCGTTCTCACTTCTCAGTCTCTGAGATTTTGTAAATATGTCATATTTTGGAACAAACAAAATGTACATCTAGAACATTCATTTTGTGAAGCTTGAGCATCTTGCAGGAGTTGTAGATCAGGGAGGCAAAATGAAAAACAAAAATTTGTTTTTGCACGACAGAAATCTGTGCTACACTGATACCTTGGTGTGGACTGAAAATTTTAAGATGGCTGCCATTCTTGCGTTCCTTGCTGCTCTCCAACGCAAGAACACTGAGGTAACATGGATGACCAGGTATCTGCAGGATCAAGGACATGCCCCGCCAAGATGATGAATTGATCCTTTTGAACTTTCGGATGAGGCTGTGAGCACCTCATTTTCTTTCGCATCGTCCTCTTCTTTATGTTTATCCTGCAAGATATTAGTTCCAACAAGAGACAAGAAAAAGTATTCCTGTTGCAACAATTTAGATATATATGAAAGTGTTGCAACATCTGAAACAGCCCATTCTTTTCTAAAAGGTTCATTCTTTCTGCTCTCAATCCTTTGGAGATCAGCTTCAAAAATTTCAGCAGCAGTCATAGGTACAAGAGTAAGTTTGCTGCCGCTGTATTTAAATGAGAAGCTATTGGCAATTGTATTGTGCAAAACATTATTTTTCAAGATCCAAGTTTACCTACTAACAAATGACATGCTTCCATAGGTACTATATCAAATTCTGCACTATCCTTGTAAGTACAGATACAAAATTCGATGCGAGCATTAGTTACTTTTATCTTATGACAAGAATTTAACAATCGGATGTAGTATGGACATGGGCGCCGCCGTGTGGTCAAGCCAAGCTTCTCAACCAACTCAGAACTTACAATGTTGCGGCTACTCTCACCATCAGTGATTATACGATAACGTCGATCCTTCACTACAAAGAAAGTCTGAAACAAATTGTTCTATTGATTTTGCCCCGCTTTCTCCATTTGAGAACTTAGCACTTGTTGTGCTAGAGAACTCAGCAACTCATCAACTGAGTGGTGTAACCAGTCATTGTTAGTAGAAAACAAGAAAAAATACAAGAGTATATTTTCCTATCACTACTATATGAATGTGGAGACAACAAGCAAATGGAAGCATCTTACCAAATTCTTACAAGTTTTTTACTAACAAAGCAAAGAATACCTGAGGGTGTGACCCAGCGATTGCAAGGGTCAAAATCTGTGTTGTTCAAAAGAATATACATGGAGCTTGGTAGGCCAAATATATATACGAGTAGCAAGGAATAGTAAACTTCGAAATCAGAAATTGCAAAGTTGAATAATAGTCCAAAGTACAAGTCTATGTTGCTGGCCTAAACCCATCGTCGAACCTAAACCAAGCTAGCAATGAGAACCACAATACCTCGGACTCAAAGGATGCAAGCACTCTGATTTTTGTTTTTTTTCTTCTTCTTTTTCAATTCTTTTGTGCGGCTTCTACATGTGCACTTGCCTTTTTTCCTTTTTTTTCTCTCTGTTTTTTTTTTCAAAAGTGCCGCACAAGAAAAACCACTTTTGCTAGTTCAGCAAAAAAGTGTTTGCTTAAGAAAGTGTTGCGCAGAATTGCAAGACCAAGGCGCAGTATACTAGTATCCTCAAATAGGATCAAAGTTTTCCCAACGGAATGAATGGTTCACTAGCCACGATATAAGGCAAGCTCTGGATGTGTAGTACGCTAGGAGAAAAAAAATTGAAACTGATATATTCGCAGGTGTGTACGTAGCAAATTAGGTGCAGGTGCTAATACTAAATGACAGTAATACGCGCACCAATATTAAAGCAAGGGCATTCATGCACTACACAGCCGATGGAAATACTGGTTCCAAGGAAGGAAATATTCTATACTCTTCCCTTTTCTATTTGTTTCCCTCTTCTTCTCGAAGCTAAGATCAGGGGTTATGGAAACATGAATACTATCTCCCTGCCTTTCTGTTTTATCTTGCGCACCAAACAAGAAGTTCAGACACAGAGAGGCCTTGCACCCCAATACAGAACACAACTAAAAGATCCTGATGACGTCCTGCTGCGTGCGCAACAACAAAAACACAGGAGCTGACAAACAAAACTTCGACCAGCAACACACGACTCTGACTAGAAAAGACGACACAATACTCGACCAGCAACAGGACTCAGACTTGGGACACAAACTCAAGGCACAGGGTGGGACAAATATTTTTGTGAGGCAATTTTCTGGAACAAAATAAACAAGGATAAAGGTATACCTAACCGTATACCTGAAGTTCTGATTACCACTTGATGTGGACTAGGTTTCTCGATCTTCCGTCTGATAACTATCGATTTGGTGGAGACTTGACACACGTCAATCCGACTTCCAAACAACACGTTCAGAACCTCACAATCGCAGCACCATGTCTCCTCAGGTTATCGACCGGCGATGCACGGTTGATCTCGCTAAGAAGACTTATCCTTGCCTACGAATCAAAGAACACAAGCAAGAACATAGAAGAATGCAACCAAATTACTGAAATCTGAATTAAGATCACAAGTTGGAGCCTCACAAACCGATGAACGGTGAAACTGTTATTGACAGAATAATCTAAGCAAAACCCAACCCTAACTTGAGCGACGGCTACTGATGATATAGGGTTTAGGGGCGTGCAACCCCTCTGGGCGCGGCTCTAATGGGCTCCAACACGATACAAAGTCCAAAGGCCAAATTACGATGGCACAGCACCGAGACAGATTCTGAACGTCAACTTGTTTCGACGATTGCCGATGACTCCGGACGAATTTTGACATGCAACCAATGCCATTAGAAAGGTGATCAAATTTTCTCTCCGTACATATATAGAACGTCTAAATCCGAGCCCGTATGCGACCTAGGTAACCGTTTTAATGCATACTGTTCCTGGACTCTGAAACAGATTCGAAGTAGATTTAGATTAGGCCTCCATCTTGACTTGGACGACCTCCTTGCTGCTGGTCCTCCACGCCTCCAAACACCTCTCCAACTATCTTCTCATCATCTCTATGGTTTCTAACAATAATTAAATCATTAAGTAGCTTTTTATTCTCAAAACCATGTAAAGAATACATTATTAACGAGCTCACCCGTAAATTCGATTGTCGCGCATGAGCTCTAGTGATTAGATATTACATGTACAGGGGAGAAGCGTTGGCTGTATCTGAAGGAGTAATGCCCTCATCAGGATCGATGGATCGGCTGGTCCGACTGCGACCTTGTTGAGGAAGTCGACCGCACGTGCCGCACATTGCTTCTCGACGACGACGGCGTCGCGGACGTGGTAAGCCTGCTTTAGCCTCCTGGAGGCGTTGTGCCACAGGCCGCACGCAAACATGACGTGTCGGGTTGGGCGCGGGCCAGCATGCTCTGGACGCCGTCGCTCCACGGCCAGGATGCCCTTGACGTGGCCGCCAAGTTTGGCGCGCGATCTCACGGCGAGGAGTTGAGGAGCTCGAAGAGGGTGCGGACCCGGGGCTCCGGCGGCCACCAGAGAGCGCGCGGCGTAGACGGCTAGGAGCGACAACACTAGGTTGCTGCTGCGCCTCTTCGGATCTGTACTGCATCCCCGAGAGCCCATTTCTTGAGCTTTTTCCCTGCGCACCTTGCGGCTTCATCAATCCTTCTTTCACTTCTGTCTCTACATCTATCGGCATTTTTTCCGATTACACAATACAACTCGGACACTCGGAACGCATCCAAACTCACACCTTTAAACGCACATGCACAAACTCTACACATGAGCATCTTCGAAGACCGTACCGGCCGGCAAATCCTGGAGATTGAAATAGTTGCCACTAGCGCATCGCTCGATGGGAACGCCTCCTATCACTGCCACACAATGCCGTTAAATCCTAGAAAATCGCTCTCACGACAAGTCGACCTCAAAAGACCTGAGATGCTATTGAGCCTCTTGTAACCACTAGGCTACATGCCTTTTCGTGCCTCGCATTGCCATATTGGACGAGCTATGATCGCATTGCATTGTCTCTGCCACTGAAACTTTTTCGATGGCACCGGTGACACATGAAAAATGTGGCAGTTGGGCCTAAAATATTGCGACTAAATGAATCCCACATGAACTCAAGGTGTTATCTGGACCACACATTTGAGGGAAAGTGCGATCCACGTAACACCTTGAGCTCATGTGGCCGTAGAAAAGTCCGCTTATTATTTTTATTTTTTTAGAAGTATCACCGCCCTTTATTGATCATCAATAGAAACAGAATTACAAATGCCTTCGGGCGGTGTTAAAAGCCAAACTTGCCTACCAACATCAAAATAAACTGAACTTCTAGCTAAGGTATGAGCATCAAAGTTCATGAAGGTAGGGCTTCGAACTTTGATGCTCATACCTTATGCTTCAAAAATTCTGGCTCTCGCCTTTATCTCTAACACGATATGACCATAAAGTCCCTTGCCGTCTCCTCCGATGTTTCTCACCACATTGGAGTTGTCCCAAGCTAGGCGAAGCTTTCTCAGCACAAGATCACTGGCTAGTGCGAGGCCTTCTCTGCATGCTATTTCCTCTGCTATCCCGTCAATAACCAACACTGATGCTCCCAAGAACAAACCAGTGTTGTCCCTTGCAATGGCAACGGCGGCTGATTTACCAGTATTCTTAGAAATAGCCGCGTCAACATTGACATTTACAGATGTTCGGCAACCTGGGAAGAAAAGATGGGCTCAATAGGGAGTTGCGAAGGGTGCTTCATGGACCGCTAGGTGGCATAATTTTAAGAGTGCTGCCATATTTTTTCCACTATCACCGTGCCATACAAAATTGTAACTCTTCTGTCTCAAAATATAGTGCCCATCTAGTTTTGTCCTAAATCAAATTTTTGAACTTTAACCAACAATATCTATAAATATATATTGTTTCAAACTAAAAAAGTTACATCATATGACAAGCAGCAATATCTATAAATATATATTGGAGTTCACTTGAGAGGACCGAAAGAGGGCATGTGACGGCAAGGCGTAGTGGCGACTAGTTATGCGAGGTACAACTGTTGGTGGTCAGAGTTCATCGAAGAAAAAGCAGGGTGTAGGGATGTCACGGTGTCGGGATCCTTAAAAATTCATTGGCTTCATCAATGGCAGAATCCTCATGGTACTCGACAGGCTCGGGTAGATGTGACAACGGTGGTGGTGCCTCAGCAAAGAATTGGGGCGGGGTGCTGCTGGGCCAGGTGGGCAACGAGCGGGCGAGCTTGGCTGCGGGAAGAGTAAGCCGGCCAAAACAAAGTCTTCTCTTCTTTACTATTCTAATTTCTATATTAAGAAAAAATGATTGCAAACGAACATTTAAATACATTTCCCACTCATTAAAAACCTACTGCAATCTACTCAGCATGAATGCATCAAGCAAATATATTATAGCCTAAATTAATTATTTAATTTGGAAAATAACTGTTTTACCTAAATGTCGACAACCTAAATAAATCTGAAAAGTTTTAATCTATTTCAAAAAGTTTTAAATTTAGTGAAATTAAGGTCACATTCTAAATTTGAAATTTTGAAGTGTGACATCGAGGTATCAACAGAGACGTGTTTGTTGATGAATGGCTTCTTAGGCAATTTTATCTTGGTTCGCTACCTTGTTTTTGGCTAGTCAAAAGTCTAACATTAGCATTTTTTTTGCATTCCATAGCAGCAATTCTTTTTTTTTTTTTGAGGGAAGCCATCCGGCACACTTTATTGATTTTCAAATATAGTTACATCGTTTACCAGGTCCTCAAAAATAAACTAGAGGGCTCATCCACCAAGTGGCAAACTTGATGAACCATACGTAATTTCGGTGACACTGCAAATGGCCTCTCGTGCAATGGCTAATTGTACGATAGGCTGAGATCTTCTGTTGGACGAAACGGGAGGTGCGCAGCGCTGCACCATATTTGTCCATCTCCCGTAGCGACGTTTTGTCAACCCAGCGACTTAAAATCATATGTACCCAACCTCGCTATGCGTACGTCGACTCATATGTCCGATTCTCGTCCGACTTGGTACATCTCGCTGCAGAAAATATTGGGTTCATTAGCAGTCGTAGGTGACTTTGGGCTGGAACCCATTCCGACGTTTGAGTCGGACACAAAGCTTTTCCATCTGTCCGCCCCCATCCATGACCGTGCAGGTTTGGAAGAAAATTACATGTGTCCGTGCCGCAAGCAAGTTGGGGTGGACAGGTGGCATCAAGCAGAGCAGGGCTGCACGGTCAGATGTTCAAATCGAACGGTCTAGCCATTCCCTAACGGAGGAACTGATCTAGGCCACCCAAAATGGAACGGTCTTGCTCTCAAGTCCAAGTGATTTGAGAGAATTCCCATAATTTAGAAAAATAATTAATGGTACGGGAGCAAACTCCTTCAGGTTCAACGCTATGACATCAGTTTTGGATTTTAGCAGGACTTTGCAGGTCGTCCTTGCAGCTAATGAATTATTAATGGTAACTGCCCGGGGCAGCTTCTCTCTGAGCGAAGCGAAGGGCAGGAGAACCACGAGAACCTAATCATTCCAACGGACGGTCACGGCCCCAGCCGCGTACTATATATAAACTGCACGCTCCCTCATCACTCACTCGCTCTCACCACCCTGGCCGCTCTAACTGGGTGATCAACTGATCATTCATGGACAATACGGCGGACATCCAGATGGGGGCGAGCCTGCGCCGGGACAGCGGGTCCATGTGGCGGCGCTCCGACAACGTGTTCTCCCGGTCGTCGTCGTCGAGGGGCGGGGCGGCCGAGGTGGACGACGAGGAGGCCCTGCGCTGGGCCGCGCTCGAGAAGCTGCCCACCCGCGACCGCGTCCGCCAGGCCGTCCTCCACCGCCCGGACGCCCAGCGGGGAGGCGTGGACGTGGTGGACGTGCGCAGCCTCGGCCCGCAGGAGCGGCGCGCGCTGCTGGAGCGGCTCGTGCGCGTCGCCGACGAGGACCACGAGCGCTTCCTCCTCAGGCTCAAGGACCGCCTAGAGAGGTGCGTACTGCCTTTGCCATGACTGACGACTGTATCAGTTTGCCGTTGACGATCAAGTGCATATATAATATGTTTGCACATGCATGGTCGATATCTGGATTGGTGCAGGGTCGGGATCGAGATGCCGACGATCGAGGTGCGGTTCGAGCACCTGGTGGTGGAGGCGGAGGTGCGCGTCGGCAGCTGCGGCCTCCCCACCCTCCTCAACGCCGTCACCAACACGCTCGAGGAAGTGGGCACCGCGCTGCGCCTGGTGCGCAGCAGGAAGCAGCCGATGCCAATCCTCCACGATGTCAGCGGCATCATCAAACCCCGCAGGTACAAACTCATCAGCTAGTGTGGAAAAGATGGTACGTACGTCAATAAGTGTTGGGATGAGCGTAGTTACTCCATCATGTTAAACACTCGACCCGTGTGTCCTAGTAGTTTTGGCCTATGAGGTAAGAAATGACGAGCAGTGACAGGAATATAGAGTCATCGCATGGCTTGTTTTGATGGGTGAACATGTGAATATTGTCATTAGTTTTTGTTCAAAGCATAGCACTTTAGGTGAACTGTTTTACATGACGCAAAGGTGTTGTATGCATGCGCGCGCCAGCCCCAAATGAACACAATCAAGGTGTTAAAATCGTGCCTTGCACAAATTAGCTAGGCATGTTGTTCTTCGCATGAGCTGAAAAGGAAAGGAATACAACAACATAAGGGTAGACATATACAAAAGATCCATTGTAGGAGATGAAAGTCAGTTTGCATGATCACCGGCAATTCCGTTATCTATTTCCTTCTGCGAAACTAACATATCAAGTTCAAGTACTCTACTGGTTTTTCTTGTATTGTTTGATAACTTGATGGTACGTTTTGTGTAGGCTGACTCTGTTGTTGGGTCCCCCGGGATCAGGCAAGACTACCTTGCTACTTGCGTTGGCTGGAAGACTTGATAAGGACCTAAAGGTAGTACAGAACTTGACAGAAAAGGTTCCTACTCCCTCGGTCCAGAAATGTAAAAAAAAATTGGGTTTCATCAAAGTCAAACATTTCTAACTTTAACTGTTAATTACAAAATTGTTAAGATTGACAATATGAAGATGATGCTATTAGTTTCATCTTGAAATCATTTATCACAATATGAAATTGTTTCTACTTAAAAGAATTCATTTTTTATAAATACAGTTAATCAACATTGTGAATGTTTGACTTTGATCGAACCAAGAAATGTTCATATTTCTGGCGGAGGGAGTACTCTAAGTCGCAAAGCTCATATGTCCTCACACATTATGCCCATTTCCACCAAAAAATAATTGACAGGTTTCAGGCAGAGTGACCTACAACGGGTATGGAATGGACGAGTTTGTGCCAGAGCGGGCGTCGGCATACATCAGCCAGCACGACCTTCACATTGGAGAGATGACAGTGAGGGAGACACTGGCTTTCTCTGCGCGCTGCCAGGGTGTTGGCTCCCGCTTTGGTGAGATCTAGAGGAAATATTTAAACAAAGGACTAATTCCTTTGTGCAGTTTCAACCATGTTATTTATACAACCTATCCTTGAGTATGCTTCTAAGGTTTTTTTTCTATTTCCCAATTTCAATGTTGTTAGATATGCTGACGGAGCTGTTGAGGAGGGAGAAGGCCGAAAATATCAAGCCTGATGGTGACATCGATGCGTTCATGAAGGTAGCATCATATATAACCTGACAATTCGCTAGATAGACTGTTTGTCTCCGGCCCATGTATTTTAATTGAAACTTTGCTTATCCGTTGTGAATACCTTGTATGATTGTCATGCTTAACATTACCAGGCGTCTGCAGCGGAAGGCCAAGAGTCCAACGTTGTTACTGATTACATCCTCAAGGTGTTCACTCTTTTGCCAAAAGAAGGGCAATAATATTAATATATATATTTGATCCGCAAAAAAAAAATATATATATATTTGAATGCTTCAAATGGATATGTCCAGATATTAGGACTAGAGATATGTGCCGACACATTGGTTGGGGATGAGTTGATCAGGGGCATCTCTGGTGGACAACGAAAACGTGTCACGACTGGTAAAACAAAAAAATACGGCCTCTATGATATGTCATATCAAGAACCACCAGCCTTGCTACGGAGTGTTCTGAACATCTTTCTTTTGAACGCGTCCTCGTGTAGGTGAGATGTTGGTTGGGCCGGCCAGGGCTCTTTTCATGGACGAGATCTCAACCGGGCTCGACAGCTCAACGACGTTCCAGATTGTGAATTCCATCAGGCAGTCCATCCATGTCCTCGGCGGCACAGCCGTCATCTCCCTGCTGCAGCCAGCGCCTGAGACATTCAACCTTTTCGATGACATCATCCTCCTCTCTGATGGCTTGGTCGTGTACCAGGGTCCCCGAGAGGACGTGCTGGAATTCTTCGAGTCCATGGGGTTCAGATGCCCCGAGAGGAAGGGCGTTGCTGATTTCTTGCAAGAAGTACGTACATTTCCAGCATCCTTTAATCAATGTACACGTGCAATAATGTTCCTGTTAACAAATTACTGTGAGAGATCATTACCAGGTGACATCAAGGAAAGATCAGAAACAGTATTGGGTGCGGCCTCAAGCGTCATATACGTTTGTGCCAGCGATGGAGTTCGCCAATGCTTTAAAGTTGTTTCGCACTGGGCGAGATATAGCAAATGATCTATCTGTTCCGTTCAACAAGAGCAAGAGCCATCCAGCAGCACTAACAACGAAAAGGTATGGTGTGAGTGGCAAGGCGCTGCTTAAAGCGAACATAGACAGGGAGATCCTTCTCATAAAGCGGAATGCTTTTGTTTATATGTTCAGGACTTCAGGTAAGTAACGGTCAAAATTAAACACTTATTGTAAATAGCAAATATATGAAGAAACCAGCATAATAGACTCATTGACTCGTTAACATTCTTGCCCAACAGTTGATTGTGTTGCCAGCCATTACAATGACTCTCTTCATCCGTACTAATATGCACCGTGATTCAGTAGCTGATGGTGGCATCTATATGGGAGCTCTCTTCTTTGGAGTTCTTGTGATGATGGTCAATGGATACTCTGAACTTGCACTTACTGTCATCAAGCTACCGGTATTCTTCAAGCAGAGGGACCTTCTTTTCTATCCAGCATGGGCCTATTCTATACCCTCGTGGATCGTCAAGGCACCCCTCACATTTATTGAGGCTGGCGGATATGTTTTCTTAACATATTATGTCATTGGGTTCGACCCAAATGTTGGCAGGTGACACATAATTTAGTTTTATGAGTCATGTGGACTAAGAAAATGCATATCAGATAGCTTTACATCAGCACATGCTCTAACAGTGCCAGTTTCCTTCAGGTTTTTTAAACAATATCTCATTATGATTGTAACAAATCAGATGGCAGCCTCATTGTTTCGATTTATGGGCGGAGTGGCAAGGAACATGATTGTTGCAAATGTATTTTCAACGTTATTTTTGCTGGTAATCATGGTATTAGGTGGATTTATTCTGGCTAAAGGTAACACATCTTCTCACCTTGTAACTATTTGCGTCATTTTTTTTTTCACCAATGATGCTACTTTGTATCTTATCCTACAGATAACGTGAAGAAATGGTGGATATGGGGCTATTGGATCTCCCCAATGATGTACGCGCAAAATGCCATATCAGTGAATGAGATGTTGGGCCGTAGCTGGGACAAAATTTTGAATACCACAACTAAGGAAACTTTGGGTGTTGAAGTCCTTAAATCCCGTGGAATGTTCCCTGAAGCAAAGTGGTACTGGATTGGGTTCGGTGCACTGATTGGATTCACTATTCTCTTTAATGTTCTCTTCACTCTTGCCCTCACATACCTTAGGCGTAATACCTCTAGAACTGAACTCTTTGACTACTGAATCATCGCTTGGATCTCATTATCTAAAATTGCAATCGCTTTCTTAATGTTTTTTTTTTTCAGGTAGCGGTAACTCCCAGCAAGTCATATCTGAAGAGGAGTTGAAGCAGAAGCAGGACAATGTGAGGAGAAATGGTCTTTGTAGGAATCGGTTGGCATCTAGAAGCACCCATCAGTCAGCAAAAATACGCTCTAAAACTGATTTTGATATGTCAAAATGTGATTCTTACCCTAGTCAAAAAGGGATGATTCTCCCATTTCCCCCTCTTTCTCTCACTTTTGAGAACATTAGATACTCTGTTGAGATGCCAAAGGTAAAAGATACAAAGTTTCTTATCATACAATCCCAACAAATTATATTCCATCGCTAGTTTTTCCATGTAGAGATAAATTTCAGGAAATGAAAACCCAAGGCGTGACGGATGATCGCTTGCAGCTCCTGAAAGACGTTAGTGGCTCTTTTAGGCCAGGGGTATTGACAGCGCTGATGGGCATTAGTGGTGCAGGCAAGACAACCTTAATGGATGTGTTAGCCGGGAGAAAGATTGGCGGGTACATTGAAGGAAATGTAACCATCTCTGGATATCCGAAGAAACAAGATACATTTGCTCGAGTATCTGGATACTGTGAGCAGAATGATATCCACTCACCACAAGTAACTATTTACGAGTCCTTGATTTTTTCTGCTTGGCTTCGACTTCCCATTGATATAGATTCAAATAAAAGAAATGTAAGTGATGAACGTATGGCAATTTTTACCTCCGGTTGATTCTCCATTCATAGGTTTTTATCTACATCGATGCAGATGTTCATTGAGGAGGTGATGGAGCTTATGGAGCTCAAACCACTACGAAATGCTTTGGTTGGACTTCCCGGTGTGAATGGATTGTCAACTGAGCAGCGGAAGAGACTAACCATTGCTGTTGAACTCGTTGCCAATCCATCCATCATCTTCATGGATGAACCAACCTCAGGGCTCGATGCACGAGCAGCTGCTATTGTGATGAGAACAGTGAGGAACACAGTCGATACGGGTAGAACTGTGGTCTGCACAATACATCAGCCAAGTATTGACATATTTGAGGCATTTGATGAGGTGCGTAAGATTTTATATGGGAAATTCTTCTTATAAGCAAAAGAAATACGCTAACATCATAAATGAATGTAATTATTGAACTATAAAATATAAAGAACAAATGCCACAAGGTAACAATAAAACGTGTTGACTTTGAGCTACACCCGCCACTACTGTTGACTGTAGTGACAGATTTAGGATGCCCGCCACTGCTATAAAACGCGTTGAGTTTCTGCAGGCTGAATTGTACTAGTGAGCCTCATCTAGAGATATGGAGACATTATAGAGCCATAAATCCTTTGGTAGGCACTGGGTACTGCCGAGAGGCTCAGATATAGGCATGAGCATGGATGCAGCAGCACATTTAATTACTGCTATAATGTACTACAGTAACAGGAAGCTAGGCCCCATAGCGGCGGGCATCCGCTGCTGCTGGAAATAAACTGTAGCAGTGGGCTATAAGATCATATGAGACTACAAATCAACTATCTGGGCCCTTGATCACCATGCCCGCACTGTTGGATCGTGGTTGAGGTGCTGCCATCATCTGTAGTACCTCAAATTGGTTGCCTCAACACTATCGATGTCCGCGTAATTGATATAGTGCTTGAGGTTTGGGGGAGGATTATATATAGTAAATTGATTCTAAGGCAATACCCTCTCCTATAATTAAGCAGTGCTAAGTGATAATCAAGTAAGATGTAATTGTAATATTTTTGGCGAGTAAAAGTAACAGTAATTTCATCCAAAAACTCTCCTGTACCCTCAAGATAAGTGTATCTCGTGTGGAGTGAAATTCAGATTGAATTCCGTCGTACGCCCTGAAACGTTTGATCGCATATGTAGCTTTTCCTGTTGAAGCGGGGTGGAGAAGAGATCTACGCTGGTCCCATAGGTCATCATTCCTCGGAGCTGATAAAATATTTTGAGGTTAGCTTAGATGATATTAATATAGTGTAGCTTTATGCTTTAAAATGTCACATCAGCTCATATATGACTTGTACATATACAGGGAATTCAAGGTATAGGAAAAATTAAAGATGGATATAATCCAGCAACATGGATGCTAGAAGTGACGACTGTGTCTCAAGAGCAGATGTTAGGCGTTGATTTCAGTGACATATACAAGAAGTCAGAACTGTACCGGTATGTAACTTGCAATTCATTAGTCACTTTATATTTCTGAATCACCTCACACTACGAAATAAACGACAATGTTCTTCATATCAATGAATTGCTCAAATTATGCTAATTTTACCATCTATTTCAGGAAGAACAAGGCCTTGATAAAACAATTGAGCCAACCAGCATTGGATTCGTCTGACCTGTATTTTCCTTCCAAGTACTCGCAGTCTTCAGTCACACAATTTGTGGCTTGTCTGTGGAAGCAGAACCTATCATATTGGAGGAACCCGCCTTACAATGTCGTTCGGTTCTTTATCACTGTTTTCATTGCTCTTCTTTTTGGCAGCATTTTCTGGAACCTCGGTGGTAAAATGTATGCTGCCATATTGTACTACTACATCTAGCAAACAATATCACACCATCCCAATGTTTTTTTTTTTACTTTTATACAGGGAGAAGCCACAAGACTTGTTTAACGCAATGGGTTCAATGTACGCTGCAGTTATCTTCATTGGTATCTCGAATTGTAACACAGTTCTGCCAGTGGTGTCTGTAGAGCGGACAGTCTTTTATCGAGAAAGAGCAGCTGGCATGTACTCAGCATTTCCATATGCAATTGGCCAGGTGAATGGTCCTGATGGATATCTGGTCGAGCATTATTGACTTTTATTGCCAGGCACTGATCAATTATATGCGTGCAGGTTGCAATTGAACTCCCATATGCACTAGCTCAAACTATTGCTTACGGGGTTATAGTGTATGCTATGATCGGTTTTGAGTGGTCAGCTGCCAAGTTCTTCTGGTACATCTTCTTCATGTATTTCTCACTGCTCTACTTCACATTTTATGGCATGATGGCCGTCGGTATGACACCAAACTACAATATCGCCATGATTGTAGCAGCTGTATTCTATGCAATCTGGAACCTTTTCTCCGGTTTCGTCATTCCCCTACCAGTAAGTGTCGTCTTTCGAACACTCAGACCTTTCGTTTCCGTAGCTTAACTCCCATTCCATCCTGACACTATTTTCCAGAAAGTACCGATCTGGTGGAGATGGTACTGCTGGATATGCCCAGTCGCTTGGACACTCTATGGGCTGGTTGTGTCGCAGTATGGAGACATCATGACACCAATGAATGATGGCACACCAGTAAAAGTTTTTGTGGAGAACTACTTTGACTTCAGGCATAGCTGGCTGGGGTGGGTCGCTGCCATTGTCGTCGCATTCAGTATGCTCTTTGCCACATTGTTCGGCTTCGCCATCATGAAGTTCAATTTCCAGAGGAGATGATGTCTGTTGGAACTGGAACGCCTGATCTGCAAAAGTGTCAATTGCACTGATTGCACGGATAAGGCAGATTCTGGTTTGGTTCTGCATATTAAACTAGTATTTGATATGCACGCAATACTCAGTGTCGTAACCTCCATGGGTGTGTTGTTTTGGAATCTCTTCCACATGCAGCTCTGGTGCTTGGCTTGATTGATATCTCTGGTGTCTATTTTGATCGCTTTCTGCTGCTACCAAACAACCTCACTGGCGGCTATGGTAGGGTGGTACTGACCGTAAATGATAGATGTTACTCTTGTCTTCCGATTGGCACTTGCTTAAGGGCAGATTATCCCATTTGATGGATGGCGCTTGCGAAGACCATACTCAAGGGTTGCTTATGGAGGCCAATAAAGGCTATAGGGCGATGTTGTTTCTTTTCTTTTCTTTAAGTCGTGTTTATGTATCTTGTGCGTATGTACACTTCTGATTAAGACGGCTGTAACCTCCTTGTGAGGCCAAGGCTGGGATGATACTCATTATCTAAAAATGTGCACTTCTGATTTGGGTCGATACATGTCGGTGATTTTTTTTCACTGTAACTTTCTTCGAAGGTAAGGCCAGGATTTATGCAATCTTTCTATTATCTAAAAAAATATGGCCACAATCATAAGATCTAATGAAAGTAACGTAAAGTGTTAATCTTTTGTTCTACAAAAGGTACACAGTACTTAAACAACTATTACCGTCAAAAATTATGACTTGAATAACTAATTCTTGATCTAAGATGACAGCGTCGTCGTACGTATGAAAAGCAATAAAATTGTTGCCAAGAAGTACTACTACAAAGTCTACAATGATGCCAAACCCGCACTGAAGGGAACAAGCAATTTTAGTGGTGGGGATCCCATCCAGCACTATCCTTGTGCCACTGGAAATAGCACCACCGACCTCCACCAGCAACCGTCATCTTCCTCCATGAGCATGGATCCAACTCCACAACTCCACGGGTGTGGATCTCTCCCATATAGTATGCCTTGAAGGGGACGAGGAGGCCGGATCTGGTTTGAGGGCCGGGGAAATTTTCCACCTTGCACCAAGTGCTGCTCTTGGGCCTACTCAGTCTCGTCCACAATAGGCACACAAATCCGGTGTTATTATGTCGCCTACGCTATCACCAATGCGCATTTCACCCACATCTGTCATGTCATCGTATCGCTTCCGGTTATTTTATTTGACGGCTGCAATTTATCCAAATCAACAGCTCGCGGTATTTTTCCTTTCCTCTTCTCCTGGTTTTCCTTCCCACAGGTGACGAGGAGATTTCGCTTGTGATTTCGATTTCGCAGCTAGGATTCCTCAGTTCTAATGTTTCTTCTTCGCTTTGTTAGTTTGGTCAGTTGAAGGTGCGCTTGATTTCTTCCTTCCTGCTTCGGAAGCGGTTTCAATTGTGCAGCTGGGTTCCTCATTTTTGATGTTTTTTAGGAAAAAGTCCATATTACTCCCCTCAAGTATAACCAAAGTCCATATAACCCCCTAAACTATCTTTTGGTTCATTTTACCTCTTAAACTATGTCACTTGGTTCAATTCACCCCTTAATAAAAATTGTCTTTTTTATTTCTCCATGCACAAATTGAATTTTAATTTAAAATTTTGCATGGATGTAGTGAATATCAAATGTATGTCAGAAAAATAATCATGAATTTTTTGTCGTCATTTTCAATATAATTTTATATCCCAAGGATTACTTAATTATTAAATATCTCAGCCCATCAAAATAATCATGAGTTACGATGTCTACTATCATCTCACAAATTTTGAACTTAATGCCACACTTGTGCATGGAGAAATAAAGAAGACAAATTGCATTAGGGGGTAAATTAAACAACGTGACATAGTTTATGGGGTGAAATGAACCAAAAATAGTTTAGGGGGTTACGTGACTTTGACTATACTTGAGGGGAGTAATTTGGACTTTTTCCTTTTTTTATTTGTCAGTTAGGTCGGACAATTCTATGTGCGATCTATTGCTTTTTTTCATGTTCGTTCTCCGTATATTCTGTTGTGTGCAGCTATGGTGGGTACTCTGATTTCCATGTAGCTGCTAGGGTATTTGTTTTGATTCGCATTACATTGAAATTTGTTGAGAATGATGCATAATTTGTACAATCCTACCGCCAAATTGTTGACAAGAGATTATACTAGGGTGGGGGATTCATTACTAGAGTTTGTTATTGCATAACTGTCACACCCCAAAAATTTAAATAACTGAACTGCTGAACATATCATGTGCATCATGAGCATCATCTTTGAATTTTGGAGCATTGCTTGCATTTGAACTTGCTTAAGTCAACTACATTTAGAAAGTGCCAAAATGAATGATATCTAAGAACTCAAGTATTTTATACAACAACTTAGCCTGCTAATAATTTTATAAAACCCTACAGTTCAGATGGTGAATTATGGATATTTTTCCAGAATTTGTCTAAGTCAGGTTATGCACATAGTTCTGGAAACAAGTTCAAACAGCAGTCAACTTTGGAGATTTTTCATTTTATCTCTGCAGCTGATGAAACCTGCGCCATTTGGTCCCACATGAGCTCTAGTTTCAGCACAAAAAGTTTCGGAATTTTTGGAGCTCTAAATATTGAGAAACTTAACTGCGCAGTGCAAGAGACTGAAAATGTCGAAATTCAGAAAAACAATTTTGGGGCCACCTGTCAACCCCTGCCCTTTCTTCTTCCTCCTCACGATTGGGCATCAGGGGCGGCACCTCCTGGCTGTTAGTCTCCACCTCCTCTGCCCTCTTTCCCATCCAGATGCAGAGCACATCCCCATCTCCACTACCACGCCCTCCACTGCCCTCTCTCTCATTTCTCCCTCCCTGCTGAGAGCACACCGGCAGCACAGCAACTCGCCTCCACCATGCCGTTGCCCTGCTGCTAGGAGGCCAGCTGCTACATCAAGTTGTTCCTTTCGTCACTGTGTTCTAGAGCAAGGGCAGGACGCCTTCTTCCCCAACTCCGGCAGCCACACAAGCTCTCGGCTGCTACTGTCTTTTCCTTCCTACCTGGTGAGCTTGAGTTCAAATTTTCTCTCTGTTTTTCCCCAATCAGAGACTCCTTGGTCCAAGATCTGCTTGTTCTGAATATTTCAATCTAAAGGATTTCCTCTCCGTTCTGCCAGGCCGTTCTTGTTTGCAGGCTGTAGTTTGAATCCTTTCCCACCGGCCATTTACATGTGTAGGAGCAGAAGCCCCCCTGTCGATCTGCAGGTCCAGAACTAGAAGCTCCAACTGCGGAGCTGCTGTTAGTGAGCACATCTGTGGCCTATAACACTCTCTCAGTTTATTCCTTCACTACTCCAATTTTTGCTGCTGTGTGCAGAGAGCAGTGCATGGACAGCTGTGTTGTGACCCAGTAGTGTTATACCTGGCCGTGCATGGTCATGTAGCAGGAGGCAATAGGAAGCTAACTAACTGAAAAATGATAGAACATATACATTTCAGATCTTGTAAAGTTCAGAGGAAATTAAACAACTCGCAGAAGAATGCAGAGCCACTAGCTTTTTCTTAGCTCTGTTGTCATCTACTCTGGATGTCAGAAATACAAATTGAACATGTACTTTTATATGTCTGCATTTGTTTAATCTATAATCAAATATTCGTGCATGCTAAACTAGTCAAACCACTTCTGAGAATCTTCTAATGTTTTATACTATCCTTGGTAAATAGTTTATGCACATCACTGCTGTTTAACATGCATTTTCGTGCAATTTCCATACAAGCTGTTGAAACTTGTAAAAATTGTACACAAATCAATACAAGTCCATTGGGCATGAAACCACTTCTGCAAGTCATCTTTTCCTGTATCCTATCCAGTAAAAAGAATCTCATACTTGAAATGCTTCTGCAGATTTTTTTTGCTTAACTGAACTTTGACAGCTATGCCAGTTTTGGTTCTCTCTGGACTGAGCTGGAATAAAACTTTAATAATGTGACCTCATGCACTCCAAATTCAGTCATTCTTGTTGCATTGCATGAATAACTTGATGTAGTACCTCTCTGCAAAGTTTCATATCAATTGGTGCATTTTTCATAGCACTTCATTCATGCTCATTGGGGTGTGATCATGGGATATTCTATTGTTGATTGATGTTGTGGAGCACCTGCAAACTGAAGGCAAGCATCTATGCATATTGACCTACTATTTTTATACACTCCATGAACTTGACTTATGCTATATTCAACTTGTTCGCCAAGCCTGCTGCTTATCAGCCACTATAGTGTTCGCAGTTATTTCTTCAGCAGCCGCTACAGTGTTCGCAGTTATTTTTCCAGCAGCCGCTACAGTAAAACAGCTGCAAAACACCTGCCGAACAGGCTGATTATTGTTGCATTGTCGGGCAATAGGATAAGTATGTCTATTGTGGGAATTTTTGTTGTCATCCACTCCTTGCTGGTTGTGTCTTGGGACAGGAATGGGAGGTTCCTCTTTTATTTTGCGTTGTGTCCTGCTTAGCCATGCTGAGTACCGGTAGAAGTCGAACCGGTGGAAGGTCCTCGCCGTTTTGCAAGCATAGGCTTTCATACACTTGTCGATTTTTGTGGCTGTATAATCTGAGAATGATGAACTTGTGGACTGAGCGGGGAAGGTAGGATGGTAGCCCCGCTTGGTCGATTAAAGACCGTGCGTTGTTGTCGTTGTCCTAAGCGCTTTCCGTTCTAACCACATGTCAATATCTGATGGTGAGACAAGCTTATTATCTTACGTTGCTCTGGCTATTTGGACTGTAGGCCTATGGTGTGAATGGTATAATTGCAGCAACAGGGCTGTTGAGGTGCCTAGGTGGGTCTAAGTATGTGGGCCTAGTGTGACACCCCGTGTCACTGAAGCCAGGTCTCTGCATTTCTCCAGAACTGAACTCAAGCCAAATGGAATCAAACTCAAATTTCGAAATTGAAATTTCAAACAATAGTCAAATCCACATTTCTGAAGGAACCCAAAAAATTTCAATAACAACTTGGCAAACCAAAAATACCAGTGGATAGCCCTTCCAAAACAAGAATTTTGGAGAATTTTTGGTGATTTTTGAAATTCATTTGAGTGCTCAAATAAATCGCCTAAGCTTAAGTTTTGCCCAACTTTGACCAGCTGCCATTTGAATTCCTTTGCGAATCAGGCTGTGCATGTTGGTCAGTTGATAAACCCTTGCAATTTTTGGAGATCTTTTGCTAGTCCAATTTGTGTGTCAAAGTTTGGGAAAAATTCTGGTTTGAATAAATCGGAAAATTCAGAAGATGCCGCCGGGCCCACTCGTCAGCCTCCTCTCTCTCGCTGCGCGCGTCGGGAGAACGACGCTGCGTGGACGCCGGCGTACGGCGACGCCGTGCGGCGCCCTGGCCCACCCCTCGGCTCGTCGCGCTCCAAAACGGCGCTCCGCCCCGCCCTCAGCTCTCTCTCCCTCACTTTCTCCTCGCCCCGGCCTTCCCAAACCCTAACCCTATCCTTTCCGCCGCCCTTGCCGCTACTCGTCGCGCCGCCGTCGAGACCTTGCGCCGGCCACTCCGGTTCTAGGAGCTGCTCAAGGGAGTTCTCGAGCTGGCGTGACCGCCCTTTTCCCTCCCCTTAGCCTGGAGCGCGCATATCAAACGACGTTGCCGCCATGGCCGGGGATTGAGCTTCCTCGACCTCGCTGCAGCGGTGAGTCCCAGTTCGATTGAGCGCGTTTGGAGATGCTCAGCCTGCTCACGCACCCCTTCTAATCGTTCTCCGTCGCTTCTGTCACCTAGGGCCACCGGGTTTGGTCATCTTCCGCCGCCGTCGAGCCGCCGCGGGGACCTCGCCGGTGAACTCTCCCCTCCGAGCCTCCTCGTCGACGAGTTCTACCGCTCCCGAGTCCGCGGCGACGAGGTAAACGCCGTGCTCCTCCCCGTTCTCCCTCGCGTCACTCCGTTTGCCGCGAACACGCGAGCTGCCATCGTCGTTCCGCCGCCGCTCGCCGCCGACTGCCCTCCGGTGGTCGCGCACGTGAAGTGGTTCGTGTTTCCGGGCCGCCTCGTCACTTTGTTCCGATAGCCGCTTGATATTCTCGCCGCCGGTGCTCGCCGTGCCGGGAACGGCGACCTTGCCAGCGCCGGCGCCGCCGCGCGCCGCGTGCGCGGGGCGCCCCAGGATCCGGGGCGGCAGCGCCTGGATCCGGTGTGGCCAATTCGCGTGGCCACCGATGTGGCTGTGATCTGATTGGTCGCGGCCATTTTCACCCTTTTCCAGCTTTGTCTAATATCCAGAAAATGCCAGAAACTTGTAAAATGCCTAATAAATCGTATACACCTTAGAAAAATACGAAACCAATTTTGTTGGGTTCCTTGTACTCAGATCTACCCAGAAAAATTGTCAAATCACTTAAATCTAATACCCAGTTTCCTGTAAAAATACTTTTGTGCAAATCTTGTTTAATTTCTAATAAATTCTCTGTAAGTCCATAAATCCTAATCTCTTGCATGCTTGTAAAGTATTTGATAACACACTTACAGAGCATTTTTCCAATGTCATATCCTGTTTAATTATTTTATTATGATTTAAATCGTGTTCTGCATTGTTTAAATCATTATAAATAATCTGTAAAGCAATAATTCATCAAACTTCACCATAAATTACTTCCAATGGTACTTTACACCAGAAAAATGCCACTGGACATAAAGTGATTTTTCTAAATTAATTTAACCAACTAATCAACTTAAGTTAATTAAGTAATTAACTTAATCAAGAGTCAATGAAGGAAATACTTCAGACGAAAGTAATTAATTAAGTTAATCATTTGCACTTACAGTGGAAATGACTGCCCCATTAACTGTTTAAAGCTTAATGCATCATATTGTATTACATCTAACTTGCATTATTTTCCTTGTCATGACATATAGTGACCGAGGAGACCCCGGAGCTGCTGGACTTCTAGCTTCCGGAGGAGGTGCAGGAGGAGGAGCAGCACCCACCCACTGACCCCGTAGCTGACCCAGTTGACTTCGTTCCCGAGCCAGGCAAGCCCCGGAGCATGCCTTCCTATTTAGGATTTTTGGTTTCTCACTTGATTGGGGCTAGTTTTGATTGTGCATTAGGTCTATTAGGAGTTGTTGTGAAACCCCAGAATTGCATTAGGATTTACCCTTCCAATTCCTACCTTGTGTCCTATCTTTTTAGATGTGGTCTAGGATACGTTAGAACTTGCTATGCTTAGTGGTTAGTGAACGGTAGAAGACGAGTGGTATGTCCCACTCGCATGTTAGGAGTCACCCTGGATTGTACTAGATGGATTTAGGAATTGTTGAGACCGGACAGGGATTGTTTGTGTATGGATGGAGAAGGCTGGGCCTTCACGGTGGTAGCCCCGTCTGTGTCGGTTAAGGACCGTCCGTTGTTGGCCCCGTTGAGCAAGTTCGAACGTACTGATCACATGCTAGTGTTTTTATGGGCCTATTAAACCTAGTAGCTTTGGTTGCCCTGTTGCGCGGTGGAAGCCTGCCCTTTCTATCATGGTACTCAGGAGAGAAAGGATGCTTCCCAATCGGGGCGCACGTCTGGGACGGGACCGTGCGGGAAGGCCTTTCTCGGGAGGGGTTGGATCCGGCCTAGCTTCAGGGGGACTTTTGCAAACGGTTGCTGCATGCGACCTTTGCGCGCTTGCGGCGTGTGGTCAGGTTTTCTCCTGCACGATGTACATCGATGCCGCCGCTCTCGGAAATGAGCACCCTCTTGTTCACTGAGTCACATCGTAGTGTGATTTGATTGATGATGATGACTAGTACTGTTGTATTTACATATCCTTACTGCTATGTTTATCTATCATTATTGCTACATTGCTGATTGATGTATTGTTACTTATTCCGTTCTAGAGCTAAGTGCACTGTTTTATTGGTTTCGTACCAATTTGAAATAAAATTTGAAAGTAAGGACCAAGTAATTAGTGCGGGCTATGCCTCGTGTCAGCCTACCCCTTTGAAGCCTATGCATTCTAGGAGTCGGCTGTAGTTAGCCACGTTGACGGGTAAGTCTTGCTGAGTAATTAGTACTCAGGGTTTGGCTCTTTATGTTTTTGTGCAGGTAGCACCTTCATCCCCGACTCCACGGGTGGAGGTGGGCAGTGGGACGGCCAGCTTCCTTTTGGCTGGACGGCTCACTGGGAGACTGAGGAGTGAGCTACTCCTGTGTTCGCAATTTGAGGGCTTGGAATGCGGACTTCTTCTCGTGAGAGCGTGTATCGTTCCTTGTCGTAGTTGTTGTTGCTTCTTTTGGACCTAATCGTGTTGTAAACTCTTTAAAATTTCCGCTGTGCGACTCTGTGTTTTAATTCGGACTAATGTAATAACTTTAAGATTTAAATTGTGCCTATTTATGTGTTGTACTGTCGCGTCTGTTCATCAGCGCGGACCGATTCGATCCTGTGAAAAGCGGAAACGCTACAGCTCCGGCCTAGCTTCAGGGGGACCTTTGCAAACGGTTGCTGCATGCGACCTTTGCGCGCTTGCGGCGTGTGGTCAGGTTTTCTTCTGCAGGATGTACATCGATGCCGCCGCTCTCGGAAATGAGCACCCTCTTGTTCACTGAGTCACATCGTAGTGTGATTTGATTGATGATGATGACTAGTACTGTTGTATTTACATATCCTTACTGCTATGTTTATCTATCATTATTGCTACATTGCTGATTGATGTATTGTTACTTATTCCGTTCTAGAGCTAAGTGCACTGTTTTATTGGTTTCGTACCAATTTGAAATAAAATTTGAAAGTAAGGACCAAGTAATTAGTGCGGGTTATGCCTCGTGTCAGCCTACCCCTTTGAAGCCTATGCATTCTAGGAGTTGGCTGTAGTTAGCCACGTTGACGGGTAAGTCTTGCTGAGTAATTAGTACTCAGGGTTTGGCTCTTTATGTTTTTGTGCAGGTAGCACCTTCATCCCCGACTCCACGGGTGGAGGTGGGCAGTGGGACGGCCAGCTTCCTTTTGGCTGGATGGCTCACTGGGAGACTGAGGAGTGAGCTACTCCTGTGTTCGCATTCTGAGGGCTTGGAATGCGGACTCCTTCTCGTGAGAGCGTGTATGGTTCCTTGTCGTAGTTGTTGTTGCTTCTTTTGGACCTAATCGTGTTGTAAACTCCTTAAAACTTCCGCTGTGCGACTCTGTGTTTTAATTCGGACTAATGTAGTAACTTTAAGACTTAAATTGTTCCTATTTATGCGTTGTATTGTTGCGTCTGTTCATCAGCGCGGACCGACTCGATCCTGTGAAAAGCGGAAACGCTACAGCTGGTCAGCAGCTGGGATGCACCTATGCAGATTTCCTGGCCACCCACCCACCTGTCTTCTCGGGGTCTACGGACCCGATGGAGGCGGACAACTGGCTGCGCACCATCGAGTCCAAGTTCGGGCTCCTTCCTGCGTGCACGGATGCGCAGAAGACGCTGTTCACGGCCCAGCAGCTTCAGGGGTCGGCCGGGGGATGGTGGTCCACCTACCTTGCCACTTTCTCGGCAGGTCAGCAGGTGCCATGGGCACAGTTCCGTGAGGCTTTCCGGTCCCGAGCCAGGCAAGCCCCGGTGCATGCCTTCCTATTTAGGATTTTTGGGTTCTCACTTGATTGGGGCTAGTTTTGATTGTGCATTACGTCTATTAGGAGTTGTTGTGAAACCCCAGAATCGCATTAGGATTTACCATTCCAATTCCTACCTTGTGTCCTATCTTTTTAGATGTGGTCTAGGATACGTTAGAACTTGCTATGCTTAGTGGTTAGTGAACGGTAGAAGACGAGTGGTATGTCCCACTCGCATGTTAGGAGTCACCCTGGATTGTACTAGATGGATTTAGGAATTGTTGAGACCGGACGGGGATTGTTTGTGTAGGATGGATGGAGAAGGCTGGGCCTTCATGGTGGTAGCCCTGTCTGTGTCGGTTAAGGACCGTCCGTTGTTGGCCCCGTTGAGCAAGTTCGAACGTACTGATCACATGCTAGTGTTTTTATGGGCCTAGTAAACCTAGTAGCTTTGGTTGCCCTGTTGCGCGGTGGAAGCCTACCCTTTCTATCATGGTACTCGGGAGAGAAAGGATGCTTCCCAATCGGGGCGCACGTCTGGGACGGGGACCGTGCGGGAAGGCCTTTCTCGGGAGGGGTTGGATCCGGCCTAGCTTCAGGGGGACCTTTGCGGTTGCTGCATGCGACCTTTGCGCGCTTGCGGCGTGTGGTCAGGTTTTCTCCTGCAGGATGTACATCGATGCCGCCGCTCTCGGAAATGAGCACCCTCTTGTTCACTGGGTCACATCGTAGTGTGATTTGATTGATGATGATGACTAGTACTGTTGTATTTACATATCCTTACTTCTATGTTTATCTATCATTATTGCTACATTGCTGATTGATGTATTGTTACTTATTCCGTTCTAGAGCTAAGTGCACTGTTTTATTGGTTTCGTACCAATTTGAAATAAAATTTGAAAGTAAGGACCAAGTAATTAGTGCGGGTTATGCCTCGTGTCAGCCTACCCCTTTGAAGCCTATGCATTCTAGGAGTCGGCTGTAGTTAGCCACGTTGACGGGTAAGTCTTGCTGAGTAATTAGTACTCAGGGTTTGGCTCTTTATGTTTTTGTGCAGGTAGCACCTTCATCCCCGACTCCACGGGTGGAGGTGGGCAGTGGGACGGCCAGCTTCCTTTTGGCTGGACGGCTCACTGGGAGACTGAGGAGTGAGCTACTCCTGTGTTCGCATTCTGAGGGCTTGGAATGCGAACTTCTTCTCGTGAGAGCGTGTATCGTTCCTTGTCGTAGTTGTTGTTGCTTCTTTTGGACCTAATCGTGTTGTAAACTCTTTAAAACTTCCGCTGTGCGACTCTGTGTTTTAATTCGGACTAATGTAATAACTTTAAGACTTAAATTGTGCCTATTTATGTGTTGTACTGTTGCGTCTGTTCATCAGCACGGACTGACTCGATCCTGTGAAAAGCGGAAATGCTACAGCTGGTCAGCAGCTGGGATGCACCTATGTAGATTTCCTGGCCACCCACCCGCCTGTCTTCTCGGGGTCTACGGACCCAATGGAGGCGGATAACTGGCTGCGCACCATCGAGTCCAAGTTCGGGCTCCTTCCTGCGTGCACGGATGCGCAGAAGACGCTGTTCGCGGCCCAGCAGCTTCAGGGGTCGGCCGGGGGATGGTGGTCCACCTACCTTGCCACTTTCCCGGCCGGTTAGCAGGTGCCATGGGCATAGTTCCGTGTGGCTTTCCGGTCGTTCCACATACCGGCAGGTCTCATGCAGAGGAAGCACAGGGAGTTCCAGGACCTCAAGCAGGGAGGCAAGAACGTCTTCGAGTATGCCCAGGTGTTCAACCACTTGGCCCAGTACGCTCCAGACAGACACTTCCGCCAAGAGGAAGGCTTGTTTCCTGAGAGGCTTGTCTACCAAGCTCCAGTCCCAGCTTGTTCTGAACGCCGGTGGTACCTTCGACGAGCTGGTCAGTGCTGCCATCGTGGTGGAGGATGCCATCAAGGCCCACCAGGATGAGAAGAGGATGAGGAAGGCAGTGGCTGCACCGTCTGGCAGTGCTCCTGTTAGGCCCCGCCTTGTGTACACGGCGCCTAACGGGCAGAGGTACCTTGCACCACCCCAGCGCCAGCAGCAGCAGCGTCCACAGCAGCAGCAGCGTCCGCAGCAGCAGCAGCAGGCAGCACGACCTCAGCAGCAGGCAGGCCGAGGTTTTTCGTGCTTCAACTGCGGACAGGTTGGGCACTTCGCGCGTGACTGCCGTGCTCCACCGAGGCAGAACAACTCGCCGAGGGCCCCTGCTCAGACAGGTGGCCAGCAGCGCCAGCAGGGCAGGAACGTGCCAGTCAAGACTGGGCGCGTCAACTACACCACCGCTGAGGATGTTCCCGAGGGTCATTAGGTTCTCGCTGGTACGTTTTCTATACGGCATGAGCCCGTGGTTATCTTATTTGATTTTGGTGCATCACACGACTTTATCAGTTTATCTTGCACTCGTCGTTTGGATCTTACCGTCTCTTCGATGGAGTCCCCTTATATGATCAGCACTCCGGGAGACCGTATTGTTACACGTCAGATGGTTGTCAAGACCCCTCTTGAGTTAGCAGGGAAGATCTACCCGACCCATCTTATAGTTCTGGACGGTTAGGGTTTAGATGTGATTCTTGGCATGGGCTGGATGAAGTTTCACAAGGCAGTTCTGGATATATCTCTTCGTTCTGTTCACTTAGATTCTCCTGTTCAGGGCAAGGCCACTCTTCTGCTATCTTTGTTGACCGCATCAAGACCATCAGTGCATCAGGCCGTTGGCAGAAGTCTGGATGAGATACCTGTGGTGCGTGAGTACCCCGATGTCTTTCCGGACGAGTTGCCCGGCATGCCACCCGATCGAGATGTGGAGTTCCGCATTGAGTTGCAGCCAGGCACCGCACCTATCTCTAGGAGACCATACAAGATGCCACCAAATGAGTTAGCCGAGTTGAAGGTGCAACTTAAGGAGCTGTTGGACAAGGGTTTCATTCGTCCTAGCTCTTCACCTTGGGGTTGTCCCGCTCTATTTATGAAGAAGAAGGATCAGGCACTCAGGCTATGTGTGGATTACCGACCGCTCAATGCTGTGACCATCAAGAACAAGTATCCTTTGCCTCGCATTGATATCTTGTTTGATCAGCTCGCCCGAGCCAAGGTGTTCTCTAAGATTGATCTTCGTTCTGGGTATCATCAGATCAGGATTCGTGCAGAGGACATTCCTAAGACTGCTTTCTCTACCAGATATGGTCTCTATGAGTATCTAGTGATGTCTTTTGGTTTGACTAATGCGCCAGCGTACTTCATATACTTGATGAACTCAGTGTTTATGCCAGAGTTGGACAAGTTTGTCGTGGTCTTCATTGACGACATCTTGATTTACTCTCAGTCGGAGGAAGAGCATGAGCAACACCTCCGCATTGTCTTGCAGCATCTCCGAGATCACCAGCTATACGCTAAGTTCAGCAAGTGTGAGTTCTGGCTTGATGAGGTGCCTTTTCTGGGTCATGTCATATCAGCCGAGGGTATCGCTGTCGGCCCAAGCAAGGTGCAGGATGTTCCGAACTGGAAAGCACCGAAGATTGTCTCTCAGATTCGCAGTTTTCTGGGTTTGGCTGGTTACTATCGTCGGTTTATTCCGAACTTCTCCAAGATCTCCAAGCCCATCACCGAGTTGCTGAAGAAGAATGTGAAGTTTGTGTGGAGCCCGCAGTGTGAGGAGGCATTCCAGAATCTGAAGAAGCTTCTCACTACAGCTCCAGTGTTAGCTCAGCCTGATATCACCAAGCCTTTTGTTGTGTACTGTGATGCTTCTGGTACAGGTCTTGGTTGTGTGCTGATGCAGGAGGGCAGGGTGATTGCTTATGTCTCTCGGCAGCTTAAGCGACATGAAGAGCATTATCCTACCCATGATCTTGAGCTAGCAGCTGTCGTACTTGCTTTGAAGGTATGGCGGCATTATCTGTTAGGGAACTTGGTGCATATCTATACAGATCACAGAAGCCTCAAGTATCTCTTCACTCAGGCAGATCTGAATATGCGTCAGCGGAGATGGTTAGAGCTGATCAAGGATTATGACCTGGAGATTCATTATCATCCAGGGAAGGCCAATGTGGTTGCTGATGCTATGAACTGCAAGGCTCATTGCAGTAACCTTATCGCTGTCCAGTACGCAGAGGTGGAGCCTAGTGTTCGAGTGTATCCTTATGGCTCTGTGGCCAGCATATCGCTCGTTCCGACTTTGCGTGATGAGATTGTGGCAGCGCAGAAGAAGGATGCTAAAGTGGGTCATCTCAAGAGAAGACTCAAACTTGGAGAGGCCAGAGTCAAGTGTTTCAGAGAAGATGAGCATGGAGTTCTTTGGTTCAAGAACAGATTGGTGGTACCGAAGGACTTTGAGTTGCGCAAGAAGATTCTGGATGAGGCTCACTTGTCCAAGTTTTCGATCCACCCTGGCAGTAACAAGATGTACCAGGATTTGAGGAGTCGCTTCTGGTGGACCCGCATGAAGCGGGAGGTCGCACAGTATGTTTCTGAGTGTGACACTTGCAGGAGGGTTAAGGCAGATTATGTGAAGCCTGCAGGGTTACTCCAGCCCTTGAGTGTTCCTGCTTGGAAGTGGGAGGATATTAGCATGGATTTCATTGTTGGCTTACCTCTCACATCACAGAAGCATGACTCTATTTGGATGATTGTTGATCGACTGACCAAGTCTGCTCACTTCATTCCAGTGAAGACCGGGTACGATGCCAAGAAGTATGCTGAGCTCTATATCTCTCGGATTGTCTGTTTGCATGGAGTGCCCAAGACCATCATTTCAGATCGAGGACCTCAGTTTGTTTCTCGTTTCTGGGAGCAGTTGCATGCTTCTTTGGACACTACCTTGATCCGTAGTGCGGCTTATCACCCTCAGACAGATGGGCAGACTGAGAGGGTGAATCAGATCCTTGAGGATATGCTTCGTGCCTGCGTGCTACACCATGGCAAGTGTTGGGATGAGAGCTTACCACTGGCAGAGTTCTCGTACAACAACAGTTATCAGGAGAGTATCAAGATGGCACCGTTTGAGGCTTTGTATGGACGTCGTTGTCGGACTCCCCTTAATTGGGTTGAGGCCGGCGAGAGAGTCGTCTTCAAGCCGAAGCCAGCAGCTACAGCTGAGGAGACCGTTGAGCCTGATGAGAGGGTCATTCCCACACTAGATTTAGTAGCTGCAGCAGAGGAGACCGTTCGACGCATTCAGTCCAACTTGAGAGCAGCCAAGTCTCGACAGAAGAACTATGCTGACATGAGACGCCGACCGTTGGTTTTTGCAGTTGGTGACCACGTATACCTTCGTGTCTCTCCCATGAAGGGTGTATATCGGTTTGGTGTCAGAGGGAAGCTAGCACCCCGATACGTTGGACCGTTCCGGATATCTGAGCGGTGTGGACCCGTTGCTTATAGATTGGAGTTACCCTCCAACCTCTCCGGTGTTCACAATGTGTTCCATGTATCGCAATTAATGAAATGCTTGAAGGTTCCTGCAGACAGAGTAGTCAGTGATGTTGAGCAGCTTGAGCCAGATCTCACTTATCCTGAGCAGCCCATCAAGGTCATTGATCAGAAGGACCGTGTCACCCGCAAGAGCACTACCAAGTTCTATAAAGTGCAATGGAGCAACCACTCCGAAGCTGAAGCCACATGGGAGACAGAAGAGTTCTTACACACTCATTTCCTGGGTTTTCTACCTTCGAGGTGAGTTCTTATGTTGGTCCCATTTCTGCACTTGATCGCCCTGGCCCACCCCTCAGCTCGTCGCGCTCCAAAACGGCGCTCCGCCCCGCCCTCAGCTCTCTCTCCCTCACTTTCTCCTCGCCCCGGCCTTCCCAAACCCTAACCCTATCCTTCCCGCCGCCCTTGCCGCTACTCGTCGCGCTGCCGTCGAGACCTTGCGCCGGCCACTCCGGTTCTAGGAGCCGCTCAAGGGAGTTCTCGAGCTGGCGTGACCGCCCTTTTCCCTCCCCTTAGCCTGGAGCGCGCGAATCGAACGACGTTGCCGCCATGGCCGGGGATTGAGCTTCCTTGACCTCGACGCAATCCGCCAGCAGCAGTGAGTCCCAGTTCGATTGAGCGCGTTTGGAGATGCTCAGCCTGGTCACGCACCCCCTCTAATCGTTCTCCGTCGCTTCTGTCACCTAGGGCCACCGGGTTTGGTCATCTTCCGCCGCCGTCGAGCCGCCGCGGGGACCTCGCCGGTGAACTCTCCCCTCCGAGCCTCCTCGTCGACGAGTTCTACCGCTCCCGAGTCCGCGGCGACGAGGTAAACGCCGAGCTCCTCCCCATTCTCCCTCGCGTCACTCCGTTTGCCGGGAAAACGCGAGCTGCCATCGTCGTTCCGCCGCCGCTCGCCGCCGACTGCCCTCCGATGGTCGCGCACGTGAAGTGGTTCGTGTTTTCGGGCCGCCTCGTCACTTTGTTCCGATAGCCGCTTGATATTCTCGCCGCCGGTGCTCGCCGTGCCGGGAACGGCGACCTTGCCAGCGCCGGCGCCGCCGCGCCGCGTGCGTGGGGGCGCCCCCGGATCCGGGGCTGCAGCGCTGGGATCCGGTGTGGCCGATTCGCGTGGCCACCGGTGTGGCTGTGATCTGATTGGTCGCGGCCATTTTCACCCTTTTCCAGCTTTGTCTAATATCCAGAAAATGCCAGAAACTTGTAAAATGCCTAATAAATCGTATACACCTCAGAAAAATACGAAACCAATTTTGTTGGGTTCCTTGTACTCAGATCTACCCAGAAAAATTGTCAAATCACTTAAATCTAATACCCAGTTTCCTATAAAAATACTTTTTTGCAAATCTTGTTTAATTTCTAATAAATTCTCTGTAAGTCCATAAATCCTAATCTCTTGCATGCTTGTAAAGTATCTGATAACACACTTACAGAGCATTTTTCCACTGTCATATCCTGTTTAATTATTTTATTATGATTTAAATCGTGTTCTGCATTGTTTAAATCATTATAAATAATCTGTAAAGTAATAATTCATCAAACTTCACCATAAATTACTTCCAGTGGTACTTTACACCAGAAAAATGCCACTGGACATAAAGTGATTTTTTTTAAATTAATTTAACCAACTAATCAACTTAAGTTAATTAAGTAATTAACTTAATCAAGAGTCGATGAAGTAAATACTTCAGACGAAAGCAATTAATTAAGTTAATCATTTGCACTTACAGTGTAAATGACTGCCCCATTAACTGTTTAAAGCTTAATGCATCATATTGTATTACATCTAACTTGCATTATTTTCCTTGTCATGACATATAGTGACCGAGGAGACCCCGGAGCTGCTGGACTTCAAGCTTCCGGAGGTGCAGGAGGAGGAGCAGCAGCCACCCACCGACCCCGTAGCTGACCCAGTTGACTTCGTTCCCGAGCCAGGCAAGCCCCGGTGCATGCCTTCCTATTTAGGATTTTTGGTTTCTCACTTGATTGGGGCTAGTTTTGATTGTGCATTAGGTCTATTAGGAGTTGTTGTGAAACCCCAGAATTGCATTAGGATTTACCCTTCCAATTCCTACCTTGTGTCCTATCTTTTTAGATGTGGTCTAGGATACGTTAGAACTTGCTATGCTTAGTGGTTAGTGAACGGTAGAAGACGAGTGGTATGTCCCACTCGCATGTTAGGAGTCACCCTGGATTGTACTAGATGGATTTAGGAATTGTTGAGACCGGACAGGGATTGTTTGTGTAGGATGGATGGAGAAGGCTGGGCCTTCACGGTGGTAGCCCCGTCTGTGTCGGTTAAGGACCGTCCGTTGTTGGCCCCGTTGAGCAAGTTCGAACGTACTGATCACATGCTAGTGTTTTTATGGGCCTATTAAACCTAGTAGCTTTGGTTGCCCTGTTGCGCGGTGGAAGCCTGCCCTTTCTATCATGGTACTCAGGAGAGAAAGGATGCTTCCCAATCGGGGCGCACGTCTGGGACGGGGACCGTGCGGGAAGGCCTTTCTCGGGAGGGGTTGGATCCGGCCTAGCTTCAGGGGGACTTTTGCAAACGGTTGCTGCATGCGACCTTTGCGCGCTTGCGGTGTGTGGTCAGGTTTTCTCCTGCAGGATGTACATCGATGCCGCCGCTCTCGGAAATGAGCACCCTCTTGTTCACTGAGTCACATCGTAGTGTGATTTGATTGATGATGATGACTAGTACTGTTGTATTTACATATCCTTACTGCTATGTTTATCTATCATTATTGCTACATTGCTGATTGATGTATTGTTACTTATTCCGTTCTAGAGCTAAGTGCACTGTTTTATTGGTTTCGTACCAATTTGAAATAAAATTTGAAAGTAAGGACCAAGTAATTAGTGCGGGCTATGCCTCGTGTCAGCCTACCCCTTTGAAGCCTATGCATTCTAGGAGTCGGCTGTAGTTAGCCACGTTGACGGGTAAGTCTTGCTGAGTAATTAGTACTCAGGGTTTGGCTCTTTATGTTTTTGTGCAGGTAGCACCTTCATCCCCGACTCCACGGGTGGAGGTGGGCAGTGGGACGGCCGGCTTCCTTTTGGCTGGACGGCTCACTGGGAGACTGAGGAGTGAGCTACTCCTGTGTTCGCATTTTGAGGGCTTGGAATGCGGACTTCTTCTCGTGAGAGCGTGTATCGTTCCTTGTCGTAGTTGTTGTTGCCTCTTTTGGACCTAATCGTGTTGTAAACTCTTTAAAACTTCCGCTGTGCGACTCTGTGTTTTAATTCGGACTAATGTAATAACTTTAAGACTTAAATTGTGCCTATTTATGTGTTGTACTGTTGCGTCTGTTCATCAGCGCGGACCGACTCGATCCAGTGAAAAGCGGAAACGGTACACCTAGGTAACTCCACATTGATGGGTACGGAATTAAATGGTTGGAGCATGTTTGGAAACGGTTGACACGAGTACCCTCTCTTGCAACTGTTGCGGGTTGCTTGAGCCGTATGGTCCTCAAGTCGTATGGGTACATTTGGACTCCCCTGCAGGGTGTTTAAGTTTTGCAGGTGTGATGATTGTTGGCTGTACCATTGTTGTTCTCACCGGTAGTGCTTGTGGGTAAGGGCACTATTGGACTTTTGTTTCTTTCAAAAATGATATCTGCTGCGTACTCGATGTTTAAAATGCTAGAAACTGAACTTTTGTTGTAATACTTCAGCTAGCAGCTTGTTACTTTCAATGGGAGCTAAAGCTAGAACTTGTGGCTCTCATTCTTGTTTAATTTCAGATTTTGGATATGTGAACATGGGCATGTAATTTGACTTATAATATACTTTGTAATATGAATTTTTGCTCGTGTGTTCATTTGTGATGGTTGGCAATGTTGTTACACCGATGTGCATCCGGTCTTGGGCGTTGCTTGAGAAGCATATCGGGGGAATACCCGAGTTGTGCTTATTTTAGCTGAGTTCTTGGCATGGGTCCCTCTCATGGACAGCCAGCTAAATTAGCTAAAATGGGCAGAACTTGGGCGGCTCTCACAATAACCATCCTAGTCCTTTCGTGAATGATTCATTAGCAGAGTTAGTCATTTATGCTTTTTGTGTGGAAATAAACTACTGCTAATTAAACAATTGGAATTAGTTTTTTAATAATTCAACTCTTCCTCGGACCCTGCTCAAGCGGAAGCTATGTGCACTGGGCTTCAGTTCAGTTCGACTATCTTGTTGTGAAACCAATATGTTCCAGTTGAATGGACTATTTGTTCGACTAGGTATTTAAGTGTGTGCCAGTACTAAACCTACTTGTTCCATTAGTGACACAAATTTGTTCAACTAGTTAATTATATCTGTTCCAATGGTTCAACCTATTTGTTTCAAAAGCAAATTCAATTATTTTCACTGGTATTTGTTATCTTACTTCAACATATGTTCCAGTTGTGATAACCATTTGTTCCACTAGCCTAACTAACTTGTTCTAGTTATTATTCCAACATTACTTGGTCAATATTTTTACGGATTTCATTAATTATTCTAGACATACACTAATACTGTTCCACGCAGCAAAAATATTTTTTCAACTAATTGAAAATTACATGTTCCTCGAGATAGATATATACCTTTATCATCACTACACTAATGAACTAAGTGCAGGATTACTGATTTGTTCCACGCTACAACAAAAAAGTTTCTAGCACTCATCTGTTTGTTCCAATGGCAAAATGAAATTCTTCCACACTAGCATAAGTTGGCTCAATATTTAAATTTACATATATGAATCATACTACTACTAATGTAACTCTCTAACTATCTTAGACTGTTGTATTGCTCCCTTGTTTCTCTAACCTTCTTTTTAGAGGGGCTTGTTTGCGTGTTTCCTTGAAGATTTTTCAGCTGGTCGAAGTAATCTGTTTCCCTTGTTCACACTTGCAGCTGGATCTTTGTGGACTAGTACATTGTCTGCAGATTAGTAAGGTAATTGTACAATGATGCTTTGAACTGCAGCAGAGTGAAAATTTTCACTTGTGCCAACCAACTTCTAAAATCTAGCCATATAAGCCTGAAAAAACTTGTTCTGAAGAGCTAACCCCGGAAAACGATCGAAGCTCACGGTTCTTGCACACGAACGTCACCGTGCTGCGGCCTTCGATCCGCGCCACCGAGTCGTCGCCGAACCGCACCGTGACGCACACCTCCATGTCCAGGTCCGCAAAAGCCACCCGTGACCTGGACATGAGGTTTGTCGCCCTGGTGTCCAAGACCCAAGTCTTGGCATCGCTCCTCCTCTGCTCCAAGGTGGGCGAATACCTTCTCCTAGCACAGCTCAATCTGGGCGCCCGGAGGAGCCTTTGCCACCACAGGTCCGCCACCGCCATGCGCATGTCCCTCCTGCTGCGGCAACAAGTCGGCATGCGGGGGCGGAGTCGGTGGTACGCTCGCTGGCGTTGCGCTCGCTGATTTCGCGGGCGGCGCCGTGGATCTTGTGTGGGATGACTTCAAGAACAGAAGCGTGGCCTCCTCCTCTTCATGCACGACATGGGCCTGCTCCTTCTTGGGCCTCGATCGACACTCGCGGGCCAATGGCCGAGCTTCCCACAGCGGCGGCATTCATCGCCGGTGGGCTTGTTTGAATTCGACGGCCCCCTCGGCGGACCGCCGCGCCCGCGCCTGCCGCCGCCACCGCCGCGACGTGCCGAGCCACCGCTCGCGCCGCTGCCGAACTCCACCTCACGCTTCTTCCACCACGCGTCCCATTCCTCTCTGTGAGGTACAACTTTCCCTCAAGCTCACGCCGGCGCTTCCTCGTACGACTCCTTCGCCTCCTTTAGCCGGCCCATCAGTTCAGCGACCTTCATCGTCGACACGTCCAGCAGTGTCTTAATGGCGATCGTGATCTGCTTGAATCAGGGCGGTAGGCTGCGAAGCATCTTCGCGACGCTGTCCGCGTCCTTCACTTCCTCGCCCAGCGTGGCGAGATGCGCCGCCATTCCTTCCAGGCGGAGCCCGTAGTCTTCGACAGTCTCACCATCGTTGAATGTGGCAAGGTCGAATTTCCGGCGCAGCTGCTGCGTCGTTGCCTTCTTCACGCGGTCGTCCCCGACCCTCATGGTTTCGTTCGCGTCCCACGCCTCCTTCGCCCTGTCCTTCTTGGCGATAGTCGACACCATTTCCGGCAGCACCGCGGCGCACAAGGCGTCGAGCGCCATCATCTCCTCTTGCACGTCGGCACCGCCATTCTCGATGACGTTCCAGAGTGCCCGCGCCTTGAGCTTCACCTTCATCAAAAGCACCCAATCAGAGGAATTGGTCTTGGTGAGGGCGGGGTAGCTAGTCCCGCCTCCCACCTCATGAATCACCCGCTGGATCACAACGCCGTCGTTGGAGTTGTCGCCCTTGGTGCCGGGCTTGCCATCGCCCTTCCCGTCACCAGCCATCACCTAGGCTCGCAACCTTGCTCTTGATGCCACTTGTAGGAAACTCGCCGGAGATACGACGCGCATGTTGTCGGCGAGATCACCGGCCAAGAACACACATACACACATCTCACGCGAACACACTGGAACACTGTCTCGTTGGGTGTCGCAAGACTTGCAGCGTTTTCTGGTTGTATTGCTATGCTTATATAGATTGATACAAAGGAAAGAAATCGAGGCCTTCATGGAAACAGGACGATACATTCCATAACCACACGATATGGTCATGCGCCTAATTACTCTATTTCTATATTAAGCAAAAGCTAAACTAGGCAACCAAGGATTATTCGCATCATTCCCATAATTAAAAAAGAAATGATACGAGAGCAAACTCCTTCAGGTTCAACGATACGACATCAGTTTAGGATTTTAGTACGGCTTTGTAGGTCGTCCTTGCAGTCAACGAATGGGCTCCCGTGGCTGCTGCTGCTGCTCTCTGATTGACCGCAGGCCACGAGAACCTGACGGCCACAGCAGCCCCAGCCCCAGCCGCACTGCTCCGCGTGCGCCACTATATAAACTCCACGCACCTCCGCTCTTTCTCTCACCGCCCCGGCCGCTCTACCTCATGGACGCCGCCGCAGGCGAAATCCAGATGGGGGCGAGCCTGCGCCGGGACAGCGGGTCCATGTGGCGGCGCTCCGACAATGTGTTCTCCCGGTCGTCGTCGTCGAGGGGTGCGGCGGAGGTGGACGACGAGGAGGCCCTGCGCTGGGCCGCGCTCGAGAAGCTGCCCACCCGCGGCCGCGTCCACCAAGCCATCCTCCACCGTCCGGACGCCCAGCAGGGAGCCGTGGACTTGGTGGACGTGCGCAGCCTCGGCCCGCGCGAGCGGCGCGCGCTGCTGGAGCGGCTCGTGCGCGTCGCCGACGAGGACCACGAGGGCTTCCTCCTCAGGCTCAAGGACCGCCTAGAGAGGTGCGTGCCATTAGTGAGTTGTGTTAGCCGGAGTGCCGGACATGGCCGCGACCGAGTTTGCCATTGAGGACTACTCTCCGTTTCAAAATATAAAACATTTCTAAGTTTGGACAGAATCAAACATTCCCAACTTTGACTAGCAATTGTTAATAAAATATTTTTTTTCTTAAATATAAATAATTGCATATTATGATTGGACAAGTTTAATAGCATTTTTTGCACATGGTTATGTTGACTGAAACTACCCAATAACCTGGTGGGTCCTGCGGCCCACGCACCATTTCTGCTGTATCGACAAATTTGAGCAGCTTTGGTGTCTGCACTGGACCAGGGGGTCCACCAGGGTATACTGCCGAGTTGATATTCACATCAGCTGGGCGCGGTGGGGGCTTCTGCGCTACTGTAGAGAAATGTGTGCTGATGAGTGTCGAGATAAGGCCTGATTTCTGACCCAGGTTTGGAGAATTCTCCCATTCAGGGTTCTTGACAAGAGCAGCATTGCAGACTTTGGAGAAATGAAGGCGAAGGAAAAGTACTTTCTTGAAGCCATGGTTGACCACATCTAACTGTGCCCCCGTCACAATAGATGAATCATCATCTGATTCAACTGGTGCTGTGCAGACATGGGAGAAACGCTTCCGCGGTCCAATTGGTTCATAGTATTTGCGATCACATTCTTCTGGAGTTTGTTGATTGTAAGGGTCATCTTGAAGCTTAATAATCTGAGGAAGAGAGCAGAGATGTTGGAGATGTACGGCTAACTTGTTGCTCTTCCTTCCTTCGAGAAACAACCGAAGACCTGTAACTGGTCTTTTACCTACATCAACCTGCACAAATTTGAGGTGTCCCGCTCAAAATATGAAGCGGAAAAGGGCATCAACAAAAACTGCCCTCGTCTCAGTAAAAATGAACTTCTGAAATGATAAGATTGCTTTTTTTTAATAAAAAAAGAAGTAAAATAATGGAACTTAGAAATAAAGTTTGCTTCTATGATGATAACAACAGAAGCCGGCATACCATGTTGGTACAAACGTAAAGCTTTGGCCCGATTAAATTTACTGGCAAAGATGCACTACTTTGTCTTTTCCTCTGAGGTCCCAGAGGGAGGTCGCTGTAAACAGGTGCCCACTGCCTTGGAAGCTGGAACTCCAAATATTGGTGTAATTCCTCAATTGGAGGTTTATCTGCAACAAATTTGGATATATAATCTGGTTACTGATTCTTTGAAATTGGATTGCGGCTTAATGCTGCTTCTGCTAGATTGTGTGCTTCTTAGTATTTCTGCTAATCACAGAACGCTGGCTCATAACCGGAAGATTGCAACAAAAGTTTTGCGGTATTTGCAGGTCATCAGAAAAGGAGCACAAGAATTATCAAACTACTGTCCCCCCAACCATGGATTCTTGTCTTATTTTTGACAACCACTAAACAACCGAAACTTCTTATTTCTTTTGAGGAGAAAAAAATAGCTCTTTCCTACTCAAATCACCGAGGTGCCCAGGGGGGCAGAGCTTCTCCATCTGAATAGTGAATTGGCGGTGTATCTGGAAAACCTTTCATCAAAATAAAATTGGAATATACACCGTCCTTTCTGAATGTTTGACACTACCAGAAGTAAGAAAGTTGTGGCTAGGGCAAAAACAATAAACAATCATGGCCAACAACGATATTGTTTTCTAGTGTATTGTGGCTATACATTTATACTTCTTATCATATTATTTATAACTACAGATGAGGATTTTGGAGTCTAATAAGAAATAGGTACAGCACTGAAATATGGGCGTGGAACAGATGACTCTGCAGCCTGAAAGAGAGAATTGACACTTACATCGAAGATACAGATTAATTGCATGGTTCAAAAACCCACTGCCAGGAACTCCATTCAAGAGTGAAGTGATAGGAATAAAGGACATTGAGATAACATCAGGCTGAGCTTGGACAGTATTAAGCCACTCGCTGTGAGAAATAAAATCTTTATCCCTACCACCTCTTCGCTTAGGCATCATCACCAAATCCTGACAGAAAATAAAATTACGTTTTTCATGCAAAGACAGTTACAACGACATAGTGCAACAAGATTCTTAATCTGGAACGTAAAGCTCTGTACCTCATTTGAATAGTATGAATTTAATGGACTGGACTGTACAAATCTGAGCTGCTGCTCTCTTGTGTCACTCTGCACAGCATGCAACAATGTAAATTGTTTAGGAAGGTGGGAAAGTCTTATGCCCAACCAGCACCCATTTGTAACGAAAATAAAAGAACATGCTAAACAACAGAAGGATTAAATGTTGAAATTCAAAATGACCTAGGCACATGCAGATAGCTCCGGTAATAACTGAGCATGCTACACACTAAATAAAACGCTCTTTTTTTTTTCTCGAAGTCTCAAACACATAAAACGCTCCTATGAATCTCAGTCTTTCTTTGCCACTAAAATATTTCTCTGAGAGGCAACCTGGCACAATGACCACAATCTGAAGATATGGGCATACGAACAGGCAACAAGTAATCACAATTTGTCAGGAATTATAAGTAACAACATTAAATGTAGTCAATCATCTTAAACTTGCTGGCCTAGTAACATAGCAAGAACACAAATTCCACTAGTCAAGAATCTACCGTCCCCGAGGAATTACAAAAAGTAAATGTCGCACATGTACTGATTAAGACTAACCACATGTAGAAGGGTATATTAAAAGTTCTGTAAAGAGTACCACTTAACACCGATCAAGATCAATGAGGCGACGCCTTAAAAACATAGCGATCAATGATGCTGAACAGAGAATATCTAGGGAAAATAGATGGCGAAAACAATTCAAAATAGGAGAAAACCTTATTCTTCCCATATGTGTCCATGAAACTCATGTCAGAATCTCCATTTGCATCAAAAAATCTCCTGTCTGACATGTCCTTTAACCGTTTTTGAACATCAACAGCTTGCAAGCTTGATGAATGCTGTTGTTTCAAATATATAACATCTTTTCCACCCACTTTTAGACCAACAATTATATGGGTCCCGAATTTTTTAATGAACCTGAAAGATAAGCAATAAAACTTGAAACTCTCACTGATACTCGCATTATTGTTTTACAGATAGTAACTCAACAATCGTATATGAATCTAACCTTGCCAAGGCAGCAGGTTCCCAGGTTGACGGAACAGCCTGCTTAACATGATCCCGGAGCACAATTTGTGCCTTTGAGAGTGCTACAGTGTATAGTGTAATATACCAACCATCAAAAGCAAGCGACTTGGTATTCGCAGCATCTTTCTGCCAGCAGCCAGTAAATTCAAACATAGTATTGAACAACCCAGATGGAATTTTCCCAGACAAAGATAGATCCTGGTTGAATTGCTCTGACATCTGCAAAAATGCTTCAGAATTTGAGAAAACTGATCAACTAGTTTTTTTCTGAACATTGTAACCACAATACAATCTTACTTTTTAAGGCTTTTTCTTTTTGCATAGATGTCAAAGTCTACCATTTAAAGCAACGACAGCTGAAGAAGCAAACAACATGACATGATCATAGACTGCTATTAGTGTAAAATGGATCTAACCGTGGCATGCATATAATTATCCAAGTTGCTTGCATTCTCACAATATCAGCATCATTACATAGCGAATAATCCACCTACGACCACGTGTCACCAGATCATTACACATTCCGGAATTCAGTGTAGATCATGGTTGCAAATAGCTCGCTATAGCTCCGCTATAGCTTCGCTATAGCTTTTTGAGATAGATGCCGCGACGATATTGCATATATTACCGCTAATGCCGCTAACTCCGCTTTACGGTTAAATAGCTCCGCTTTTTTTATCCGCTAACTCCGCTATAACTAATTTATGAACTTATGTGCTTATGATTTATGATTCATAAATCGTAAGTCAAGTGATGTGATAAATTTGTTTCATTCATAGTTCAAATGATGCTTTCTTTCTTGATTATGTAGATTGTTTCACCTCTTGAAAAGATGACAAATACATGCTAGGACGATGATACACTTGGACAAATAAATGTACTTTTGAATCGTGGGTTGAAATTGACAAATTTACTAATATTTTGGCCAAAAGTTTACTTTATTTTGCAAACCGCTATTGGCAATAGCTGCCGCTATAGCTGCGCTATAGCTCCTATAGCTTTTCTGAGAGCACTCCGCTATGCATTTGCAACCTTGGTGTAGATTGAATTTATGTGTTCCAGTAGTTCAAATATTGAATTTCTAGTTCGTACTTTATATTGAATTACAGAACTCAGATAGTTGCAGCAAATTCCAATCTCTTCTGAAGTGCAACCGCATTACTTCTAGTTAAAAGTAGCAAGATTGTGCCAACGCGGGTCGGCTCGAGTGGCCAGCACCGCCGCTCCAGGAGCGTTGGCTCCTGTAGACGCTGGCCGGTGGCCCGGGTTCGATCCGCCGCGGCACCTGCACTGTAGCGACTATTTCCTGCAATATGGCTCTGGTCGCTGCAGTGCATAAAAAAATCCCCTCGCTCCTCCGTTGGACCAAAACATAGGTTAAGTACTCGCGCCGATTCTCACCGGCCTGCTGAGTCCCTGTGTATGGTGCGGAGGAGGGTTCGGGGGTTTTCTCGATCTGTGTGAGACGATCGTTCTCCTTAAAAAAATGCCCGGGGGCCGTCATACCCCCCGCAGGTCGAGTTTTTTTTTTAAAAGTAGCAAGATTGTACCATGATTTTCTTTCCACTACTCTACTGTGTTCTGCAGAAAGTGTCATGCAGCAGTTGACATCCTTGGTCATGTCAAATTATTGTGATAATGAAGTAAAGGGGTGCATAAAGCATACCTCCTGAAATGACAGAACATTGGAACGGAACCACGTCCGTTCCCCTTTATCACACTTGATTGACTTAGGCACACCGGAGACTGTCAGGCCACCGGGAAGCACGATATCCTGAACCTCACCATGGTCAAGCTCGATCAGCACTTCAGCAGTGGGTCAGGCGAGTTGCGCTGCTTGCAGTACTTGAGACGGATATCATTGGCCACGTCGAAGCCAAGACCAATGGACTGTATTGCCGACTCAGCGGTGCTCTGTAGCATGGCCTTATGCGCCATTTTGAATGGTTCGACGATGGCGAATCCTAGCCCTCACCAATCTTTTGAGCTGAAGCAGCAGGGGCGCTTAACAGCATCACAGGCGGGCTTGGAATGGAGCACGGGGGATCAGCTGAACTCGAAACCAACGAATTTTCGGGAACTACGTGTGATCCTTGGCTGGGTGCCAACAAGTTTGCGACAACCGCTGTCGATGTTGGTGACGAAGAATCTCTCCTCGCCGGGGAATGGAAAAATCAAAGAGAGGAACCTAGACCAACTATAATAGAACTGGATTAGTATAGGACACAAATATGCACAACAACTAACTGGGCGGATTGGGAACAAACCAACTCGGGAATCGAATCATCCAAGCAAGTCGGGATTGCTACTTACCAGCAGAAAGAGGAAAACCAGCCCACGGTGGATCTCAAATCCACTAGACCAATAGAGGACCGGAGCTCTGGTGGCGTCGGCGGGGCGAGATTCCGGCGGGCTTCAAGCCGGTGGAGGCCGCAGCAGAGGCGGAGCTTCTTTGGGGCCAAAGGGGGCCAGCGCCCCCCCCCCCCCCCCCCCCCCCGATTTTTAAAAAATTGCGTATAAGTCCCTGGTTTTACAGGAGCAGAAAAATCTAACAACATAATTTCTCCCATATTTCAACTGAGTTCAACCTCATGTCCTTCTACTTTGGTATTCACTATTCAGTGAAATTGCACAACTACTACAACAGGGCCATTTCTCATTCCTTTTGGACTAATGACGAATCGGTGGCAAAAGTAGGCACACAGTTTTTGGCTTTTTGCTCCTCTCCTCTATAATTCGACTGAAAAGAAACCATTGAAAAATTCATGCGTAGTTTGGACGGCGGCAAGGCACGGCACGGCAGGGCAGCGCAGGTGGACCCGTCAACGACGACCTCGTGATTAGGCCGGCCGGCCAGCAAGACAAGGTTCCCCGGGAACTTTCTGGGACAGATCACGATCAAGTTATAGTTAATTTGCAAGCATGAGCACCCGTGACTCGTCAACAGGAACACTAGGATTTGTCTAATCAGCGACCACGCATCAGATCTACCTGTACTTTGCGGTGGACCAGGGCAACGCCCCAAAAGTCAAGCAGCAGGCCACCGTGATCCATCTCGTTTCTTCACGGAGGTGTATTGTTTATCTATTTCTTTTCTAAAATCTGGGGCAGGTTTCGGTCACGTTGAACTGTAGATCGATCCATCCTGGAAAGAAGCATCCGGTCTGGGCTCATGAAACTGATGCTTTTCGCCGTCAGGGTCAGCGTGATTGCGTGAAGTCCCCGCGTAGCCCGACGCCGACGAGCAGCAGAACAGCACGAGAATTCAGGCCCGGCGAGATGCCGCGTCGTAGCAGAGAAACTGCAGCCGGAAACGAGGCGAGTTGAAGGAAACGCGCGCGGAAAGCCATGGCGTGCAGTTGCCTTGCCTGGCTGCATATCATGCTGTACGTCTCGGAATGGAAACGAAACCCTTTGAGCTGCGATCGGTCGAGCATCACATATCAGACTCGGTAGCTAGAAGGTATATATGGGAAACAGGTAAGAAGCTAGAATCGTGAGAAAAAGGATGCCATGTAATGGGCAATAGTTGCGGAAGAAAGGGGAATGCTGCATGTGAGAGGCAAATGCTAATCGGGGATCTGGAGGAGGAACAGCTACCGGTAAGAATGAGGACAGCGGTGAAGAAAACAGGAACGGCCCCGACGCCACCGACGGCACGAGGAAAGACGGCGGCAGGACTGGATTCACCAGGAGCATTGCCGACAACGGCCATGGACGGGGCGCTGCTGGAGGAAGCGGGTCCACCGGCGGAAGAAGAACCCATCCGCAGATGGAGTACCACCAACTGACCAACAGGGAAAGGGAGGTCGTCGTCGGAGGAGGAGGCGGCGGCGGCAGCGGCAGTGGTCGCGAAACCTAGCAAGACGAGAAGAACAAGCCCACCGAATACAGACGAGGTACTGCTTGGTAGGACCAGTAGCAATGCATCAGAAGCTGCTTCTGGTAAGAAGCTCGGACAGGAGCCGAACCTTTGACCGGCTGGGTCCCACGAGTGAGGAGTCACACGACACGTCGGAACTTTTCATCAATCTCGAGGAATAGGAGGCCGAGGAGGGCTGTTGGATAAGCGCCGCGCGCGCATGTACAAGTGGGAAACATATTCGAGGCAAACACTGGTCTGTCTGCTCTGCTCATCGATCAGCCCATCCATGCATGACGATGCTAATTACCTTGCTGATGAGCCACTGCTGACACAGTTCCTTAATTTCCATGCATGATCAGGCTCTTTACAGCCTTGGGATGAGGAGGTTCCTGCTGGCTGGCGTGGGCCCGCTCGGCTGCATCCCCTGCCTCAGGGCCTTGAGTGGCCAAGGACTGCGCGGAGCAGGTGAACCAGATGGTGGGGTTCTTCAACCGGGGCCTCAGGTCGCTCGTCGACCAGCTCAACGCCGACCACCCCGACGCCGCATTCACCTTCGGCAACACGCTCGACGCCGTCCAGGACATGATCCGCAGCCCCGGCAACTACGGGTTTACAACGGTGGACAGCGGGTGCTGCGGGCTGGGGCAGCACAGGGGGCAGATCCTTTGCCTTCCGCTGATGCAGCCGTGCGACGGCCGCGACCAGTACCTCTTCTGGGACGCCTACCATCCCACGCAGGCGGCCAACATCGTGCTTGCCCAGGCGGCCTTCAACGGCACCCAGGATCATGTCTACCCTCTCAACCTGCAACAACTGGCCAATAAGCAGCTATACAGCTAGACCATGCATGATATACTATACTACTTTGTGGTACACATGATGACACACTATAAGTATGTACTCAAGCAATCATGTGTGTCAGTATCACTATGCATATGTATCGATCTAACTCTAAGCTGTGTACAAGCAAGATATCAACAGACAAACCTTTTATATGCAAGAAAAACACATGAAGGCCACAACACAAAACACAATGGAGAGTAAACTGCCACGAAAGTATTAATTGTCACATGTGGCAGAGAGAGTTCATGGAAATGTACTGTTCAAGATATGCACGGTACCGGTACATAAGCTACTCAAAATGAAGCTAAACATATTTCATATTAGTCATTACATATATCACCAATGAAAGAAATATAATTGATAATGTGTGCCATAATGGCTACTGTAACCACGAAGCAACGCAAGGAATCCTCTCACACTTTTCTCACTATCGGGGGGAAGCCCGCACGCCTCTCTCTCTCTCGGAGAGGGCGACGGGCGGAACCCTAGCCGCCGCCGCCGCCTCAGGTCCCCTCCCCGAGATCCCCTGCCCTCGCTGCCGCCTTCCCCGCGGCTCAGGCGGCAGCGAGGCCTCCCCGACGTCACGCCTCCAACATCTCCCCCCCCCCCCCCCCCCCCCCCCCCCCCCCCCCCCGCGCCCGATCTCGGCGACCGGTGGCGGCCACCGGCCTTCCTCCTCCGGATCTGACGCCCTGCGTCTGGATCTTCAAGAAGGGAACGTTGTGGGTTGTGGTGCCGGCTTGTGCTAGCCTCCCTTCCCCGTCTGGATCTGGGCGAGTGGTTGGCCGTCTCCCGAGGCGCTGTTCTCCGGCGACGGTGGCTTCTTCTCGGTGCGGTGCGAGGTGACGGCCTCTCATTGCGGCGCGGAGCCGCGACCCGCGTCTCTCCCGGCGACGCGCGGGTTGTGGGTGCGGCGGCAACGGTGCTCGGCCATGGCGGGGGAAGCCCAGATCCGGCCGCGGCGTTGATGTGGCCGCGCGCGGCGGCTGGCCTTGCAGGTTCCAGCGGCGGCGGAGAAGGAGCCTGCGCATCGGGCGTGGTGTGCAGTGTCCTCAGGGACACCGGGCTAACGCCCTACTCCGGCTGAACGCCGGCGTGTCGACGGTGACATCCGTGGATGTCGCTCCCCTTCTTGAAGGCGTCGATGTGGTGTCCCAACCACCAAGTTCTCATGGGTGAAAACCCGGTTCCATTCGGACAGGCGACGGTGGCGTCCTCGATGCTATTACCTTCTTGAAGGCGTCGTCTAGAGAACTTCCTTGTGGAGGTGCTGCTTCTTCTAAACCCTCGCTCTTTGGTCGACGCCACTCCAGTGCCACCCCCACCCACGCCACCACTACCCACCCACCGCCACCACCCCCATTGCTCTCGCTTGGTTGTCAGAGCTGTCGAGAATCAGCGAGTATTGCTACCGGATTGCTTGTTTCATCTTCGTCCTATTTGCTAGTTGACATTGCTACATTGATTGGCGGGCCTTCCTCCTTTGGGGCATCCTTCCCCCACAGGGCGTCGAAGGGCGCTTCTCCTATTGGCAATTTGAGTAGCCATCCCCTCTTGGCTATATGCGGGTGGCATAGTCAACCACAGCCAAGGATCTTCTTTGTCTGGTGCAGATTGGATGTTTTGGAGTCTGATTAAGTGTTGGTGCTCGGGCTTCTTCTTCGGTCTGAAGCCGGGTTAGCGAGACCTTGAGGGCCTTGTTCTCTATTGATTGCCATCCGCCATCTCCCCCCCTTCGCAAAGGCATTGGATGGAATCAACAAGAGTGGCGACCAGAAGGCTAGGCTGTCACACATCCTAGTTAGATGACGATTGAAGCAGCAGCTCAAGCTATAACATGGAGTCAGCAAACAAGTTCCCGGTGGCAACACAGACTGACGATCGACTAATCTTCCTCGTTTGGAGCTGCACATCCTCGTTGGGAAGCATAGGTTCGCCGATGTACTTTCAATTGAGTTTGTGCCTTGTGTTTTCTTCCCTTCTCTGTAAACCCCCGTGTAATTCCTACCCGGCTTGTCGGGTACTATGTTGATGCGTTGTATCAGCTCGCGCCATGTGCGCTCTTCGAAAGAAAAGTAGGTGGGGAGTAATCCCCCCCCCCGAATCGCTCAAAAAAAAATGTGTGCCATAATAGGAGCCAGTACGTAATTGCGTTCATCTGATCTGGGCCTAGGCGCCTAGCCATGGCTGGCTTGCTTGGTGAAGAGAAAGTTCATCAAGATGTATGATATGCGAGAGGAGAGGAAGGAAACCAAAACTAATTGAGGACCATATTGAAGGAAGAAGATGAACTACTGTGAATTAGTCAGCCCGTGAAGATGTATATATTGCTACCACAACTGATCAGACTCTTTGAAGTATATCTCCACAAACTTCTGTGGAGCTACACCTCATGAAAAATCCACATCATGTTGAGATGATGGGTGAAATTGACTGATGGTGACGCTGCACGTGAAAAACCAGCAGCGACTTAATTTGTCCTTGCACTCTTCCATAAGAATCCAAGGCACAATCAATTATCCTACAAGAGTAGAACTACATATGGCTAACAAAATAGATGCTAACTGGTGACCTATATATGCATGGACCTATAATATCATTTCTATTGGACTGATGAGAATGAGGCTTGGGAAGAAGGCCAGATACAAAGCGCGGAGGAAGAGGATTGACCTTACTTGGAGTACCCGATCACAGGATGGAAAATTGGACCAGCCATGGTCCTTGCTGGTTAGCTAGTCTGCCAAATGCACCACCCAACCCAGAGTGTGCATTGGCGTCAAGTTAGACAAGTCTTAGCTGTTGCAGACAGATATGCATGTGTTGTATACTATGATGCATGCAAATCCATTTGAAGCTAAGCTAAGGCTTGTTAAGAGCGCAGATACATGCTATGCAATGACAGGTTGACTACGGACTCATGTGTATTGAAGGAAGAAGAAGATAGGTGCATGGTTGTGGGATTAGCTAGGCAGCCATGGTTTTGTCTAGGCCAAGGTGCTGGGCTTCTGGTCTGGCGCTGCGGCGAGGTGAGAAGGGACGAGCCTGCTGTACTGGTACTGCACCGTCGACGCCGGCAGAGATGGAGCTGTCAGAGACATTGTCACGCCTGAAAAATCGTTACAGAAATGTTGTCATGCCAGTAGCAGTGTCATAGCAAAACATCTACGATCTACAAGATTGATAATCAACAAGTGCCAGGAAGTGTAGCTGTAAATGTCACGAAGAAATTAAACTACATACCTGCTTGGCCAACAGAAGTAGGAGAAATCGCCACTGCGCCACCATACCGCTGGAGGCCGCCGCTCAGGGTGGCCGCCACCGTCGTGGCTCCCACCGCAGCCGCGGCGGCGTATTGGTAATAATACTGAGGGTACTGCGCCATGCTGTACCCCGCGGCGGTGGCGCTCACAGGGCCGTACTGGAAGTAGGGGTAGACACCGCCGGTGGGGTTCAGCGTCGCCATTGTTAGCCCGGCCGCCGTGGCGCCTCCGCCGAAGATGCCATACTGCTGGGCTCCCTGCAGCCCACTGTAGGCTGCTTGATAGTAGCTCTGCATGCAATTTTTCATGATCAGCAGATTCAGCACAGCATTTTTTGACATCAAAAACAAAGAATTTGAGCATGTGTACTTACCCGTGGATAGCCGTAGTCAGAGAAATAGGGAGAGTACCTGAATCAGATTAAAATTACCAAGCAAGCTTAAGATCAGCATACACATTAAGATATAAATTGCTCTGATTATTTTTGCCATACACGCATGCATGCATGAAAATTAAGGAAATACGTAAGTGCATGCGTTTGCTGCATCCATGCATATGGATGTTTCGCCCTTGACCGGACACGCAGACCGAAGCAGCAGGAAGCGTGCGTTGCGTGCATGCCAGCCGCATGCAAGAACAAAGCAGCAACTAACTTTTTCTAAAGTGATTTGCCCCACATGCCAGTTGCCGTACCCGAGGGATATATATACGAGTACTGTACTTGCCACTCCATATCCATATCATCAAGCACATGCATGCTCACATGATGAGGTGCTCACGCTTATTAACTCTCTGCTGATTGCTACATACAAGCAGTAATCCACCATCACTTCTATTTGATCTACACATACTAAAGCTACTAGTTGCAAGCATACTGTCGCCATGGAATGCATCTACAGTCGGGGTGCATATATGCCACCGGACCTAGGAGTACTATTAGCTAAGCTGTGATGGGCACATGCAGAGAGATGAGATGCACATGCAAGGATGATGGACGGTGCAGTGGCTGGCCCCTCCTAGCCATTAACGAGCAGGCATGCGAGCAGACGCAGGAAGCAGCAACGCCTGGCTTTAACCGAAACCCATGTCTTTACAGCTAGCCATTGCCGCCCATAGGCCAGTAGTGCAGATCGGGAGGGAACACACAGAGTTGGCCTGCAGAAGCTGGCCGGTCAAGCACTCAGTTACTCACCCGGCATAAACATTGTAAGTAGGAACCCCTTGCTGGATGCCATGATCGGCCGGAACAAAGCTCAGGCTGGCACCACCGGTACCAGCACCAAAACTAGCAGCCGTCGACTGAATGGACTTCATTGCCCTCATGTTGCCTCCTCCATGGACATGACCTGCTTCACCCATATGCATGAACACCAGATTAATGAACGAACAGTAGAAATTGTTTGAGTGAACTGAGGTTTTTCTTTACATCTAAGAACTCAGAATTAATAGTACTCTCTTAGAGTTGTTTGAATGAAAAGACGGTTACATTGCAGAAGATTCATGCAGTAATGTCTTGCCATGATTTTATGCACCGTACCGATGATTATATCCTCAACTAATATAGTAAGTTATCTCTGCTGGCTGCCGCTATTCAGTTTATTGCAAGTCAACCGTTTCATTATTGAACCCGAGCACGTACTACTTGCTACAAGGTCCAATATTGAAGGCATAGGGCAACTGCTATGAAAATACCAGATCAACAAGATATGAATGCAGTGTTCCATGCGTAACAGTGGAGTTAGGAATAAGTTAGTTAGTTAGTTAGAGAAGGGTACAACAGGAACAGGACGGAGATAATTTTGTAGAGGACAAGGACACACTATGTAAGAATGGCAAAAATAAGACACCCTAACTTGGAGACACGTTTTTAAAACGCGTCTGCTACTGTTGTTTGCAGACGTGTGTTTACAAAACACGTCTCCAACATCATTGTCTCAACAAAATACATGCTAGGTAGAAGACGCGTAGCAACTAAAACGTGTCTCCTACAGCAAGGTACTCGAATTTTTGTTGATGGGCGACGCGTTTTCTCGAACCGCGTCACCCGCCGCAGCCGCTCGGACCCGAATTTTTGTTTCGTTCCAGTTAATTCCGGGTTTGCCTCGCGTCCGCTGGTCCCGATGCCCACCCCCACCCCTTCTCCAGCCTTATCCATTCGCTCCTCTCTCCTCTCCGCTCCCAAATCCCCTTCCTCTCTCTTCTCCTCTCCAGATCCGGCTGCGTCGGCGAGGCTAGCCGCGGCTGCCGGGCAGCGGCGTTTGCAGCGCAGGCGTGGCGGCCATCGAGCTGCCGGCAGCCGGCAGCCGGCAGCTACTCCACTCCCTCCTCTTCAACCTCAACCCTAGCCGCCGCCCTCCGTCGTCCCCGCGCTGCCCCCTTGCTCCGCCGCGAATCCATGGCCAGGGAAGCCGTGCGGCGTCCCCGGGAACCCGCGGAGCTGCTCCTCGCCGCTGATACCAACCCCGAAAGCAGCGGCTCCTCCACCACCGGTCAAGGCGCGCCGCCTTCGGATCTGGCGTGCTGCCAGATCTGGTAGCGCCGTCGACGAGCACCTCCACGCTCGGCTTCTGGAGTCGCTGCTGGTGCTGCACTGCAGCCACTGTGCCGCCGAGGGACCTCAAGATAAGCAGGACCCGACCGGCCGCTGCGGCACGTCCGCACCGACTCCAGCTCCCACCTCGGGCGGATCCAGCGACGAAGGCGGCCATGGATCCGGTAGGCCTAGATCCCGGCGAGGTGGCATAGGCACGGCTTCGACGGCACGACGACGACCCGGCTGCCCCTGCTTCCCCAATGATGAGGAGGACGTTCCGGCTTCCCCGGCGGCGACGACGACGACTCGGCTGCCCCTGCTTCCCTGACGACGAGGAGGACGACCCAGCTGCCCCTGCTTTTCCCACGAAGAGGAGGACGTCCCGGCTACTCCGAGGACGACGACCCAGCATCCCCGGCTTCCTCGTCCCCGTTGCGGATCCAAGCCGTCCCCATCCCAGTGTGGTGAGCACGCCATCTAATCCCTACCCCTTCATACTGGATTGGTTTGCCCGATGGATGAGCTGGATTGGTTCTAAATAGGTCGTCTGTTCCATTGCGCGGCGTTTGTTCTTATGGAATAAACTAGGTCCCGTGTATCTTCACTGATTTTCTGATTGGGATGTACCAGGTCTTATGTCTCTAATCTCCAGTATATTAGGCTACAGAACCCCTGCAAGTTCTGCATGTTAAAAAATTTATGCTGACCTGCCATATGCATCTGTGCAGTAACAGGAACCTTAAAGGGATATGACCAGTTGCTGAACTTAGGGGGCGTTTGGATACCCCTCTATTTCACCCTCTAAACTTCTACCCTCTAAAGTAAAAAAGAATCTTACTATTTAGGGGTACTAAATAAAATTTAATTGCAAAACCTTTCTGCAGACGGGCGTTATTTTCGAGACGAATCTAACGAGCCAAAGAAATCAATGTTTTGACACAGTGATGCTACAGTAACCATCGTCTAATCGCGGCTTAATTACCCTCATTACGTTCGTCTCGCGAAATAGAGGGGGGGTCCTGGACTTAGTTTTGTCATTTGACTTTGTTTAGTACACATAAATCGTGCCGGAAGTATTGATGTGACATCTACAGTAATAATCACGCCCTATTATTCTCATCCGAACGGTTGCTGGCCTTAGTGCTGGATGAGGTAATAGAGTTTGAAAGAGGTACTCTCTTATTCCTTCACTATTGTTGTACGATCTGGCTGTTTTGCTCAATGAAATTGATTAGAGTAGGAAGTAGGATTCAGTATACAGGTGCAACATGTAGACAAATTGATTAGTGCTGTATATTTTCCTTAAATAAAATGTGTCTAGTGGTATTTGGTTGCTCATGTAGACAGATGCACCTTGAAACCATGTCATATAATTTTCTTTTCTGTTATTTCTGTTATCCAAATGATGTATCGTTGTCTTCAATGTTTTTACATGAATTTCTGATCTCCTGCCATTCATGTTTCGCAGTGTCTGATTATTAGTTATGTATGTTTCAGTGTTCAGATTTTTATTATCTAATGTAAATTCTTCATGCAGATGGTCATCTGCTGATCAACTGGTAACTACATCTGCATATATGATGTCTTGTATGTGCTAGAAGCAAGGATTTCAGAATCTAAGGTCGCTCCTTGCAGCTGCTTTGTTTGTTTTTAGTGGACCTAGGCATGCTACTATAATTCTACAGTGTGCTAGTAGAATTTTAGATCTAAGTCTGCTCACTGGATTTTCTTTTTCCTGTCCCGGTTAGCCATGTTAATTCAGTAGCTCCTGTTTGGCATAAACTTGTTCTGCATTGATATAAACTGCAAAAGCTTGTGTATTTGTAATGTATATCATGAATGGAGCATGTGTATGATTTAAGCAGCTGGTGTAACTTGTATGTGCATACGAATGTCATTGGAGTTGCATGTGTATCTGTAGCCATTTTGACATTATGTGTGTTTAGATGATCGATGGATATCAGTTTAATAACCCATGTCCTTTTCTTCTCTGTGATTCTCAGATATTTGCAGGTCTTGTTTGGCTGCCTGAGAATGGGGAATGCAGACAGCAAGCCAAGGTTAGTAGTTCCATGCAAACCTGGTTCACACATGGCCAATATTTACTGCCTGAGATTTTTTGTTGCCTTGTCCTGTAACTCTCCTGATATAGTCATCAATGGTATGTGCCTGTTGAACTGTTGCAGTAGTCAACCTTGGAATGTTGTTATTCTGTCCAACACAATAGAATATGTCATATAAGGCAAAACATTCTTTGTAGCAAATAATTAGCCACCATGAGCTTTATTTGTACTCTTAGATCTTGGAACTTGGTTCAAGTGTGATTCAGCAGTTTTATCAGGTTTTCTATCGATGTTTATTGCCTGTATTGTTTGCCTGCTTTAGTGCTAAAATATATGAACTCCTCTCACTAACAACCAGCTCTGTGTTGCCAAGTTCTGATGGATTTTCATATGATTGTACCCCAGCTCTGTGTTTCTGTTCTGCTGCTATCTTGAAGCACTAGCTGATCTGCTGGTATGGATTTTCAAAGCCACATCTTGAAGCACTAGCTGATCTGCAGCCTCTTTGATTGCTTGCATGCTTCCTAGTTTTATCCTAGAAAAATGTTTTATCCTAGCTGATCTCCACATGTAAAGCTTGCTAGTTTCATTGACAGGAAACATGTGTATTTGTGATGTATGTAATGGATACAGCCTGTGTATGTATTGTACAGAATGAAAGACCTCGTGTATGTGCCTTTGTACTGCCTATAATGAATAAAACATTTTTTTTTGGTTTTTTAATCTACCATAGCAGACGCGTTTTGATGTAAACGCGTCTGCTACAGTGCCTCTTTGCAGACGCGTTTTGATGTAAACGCGTCTGCTACAGTGCCTCTTTGCAGACGCGTTTTGACAAAACGCGTCTGCTACAGTGCCTTTTTGGAGACGCGTTTTTCCGCGTCTGCTATTAGCCCTCTTCGCAGACGCGAATTAGGAGACGAAAAAAAATTTCGTCTGCTATTAGCCTTGACCCGCGTCTGCAAATAGCCATTCTTACATAGTGACAGCAAAGCTCACTGAAATTGTACTGCAGCTGCAGGATTGGAAGAAGCAAGGCAAGCCTGCACTGGAAGGAACAACCCCCAAGAATAACTAACCACGCTTACTTTTAGAGCTTTGCAGAAAGCCGGAGGTGCAGCTTTTTCAATCTTGGGTGAAATACTGTCGGATACCGGGATACTATGTTCTTTAGTTTGACCCTTTTCATGATATAAACATCTAACTAGTTGAGGGATATGTATGTATGAGTAGATGTGTACTGTCAATCTAGGTGTTAATTAAAAACAAATCTAATTAACAAGATATTTTTTTAAGAAAAGTACTAGGATAGCCGCAAATGCTCAAATTGTGATAAATTGAATTCTTATGGTCAACTACTTATCCAGTTGTCAATCCTAAACAAAAGGGAAATCATTTTTCTTCTTCATCAGACAATGTTGATTTGATTCTAAAAGTGTGGCGCCTAAAAGCAAATTTCCTGTTTAGTTTATGGCGCCACCAAAAAGATAGAAAATAAGGCTTAGTAGCAGAGTAGCTTATTGGCAAGGCATACATTAGCATAAAATGATGCACAGGGATGCAAAAGGCAAAATCATTTTATCCATATGATTCAGCACTTGATCCTTGATTTGCAAGCCAACAGTGTATACATTTAGCAGCTTCTTGGTTATTATGTAGCAGTTAAATGTTACCGATAGCAAACTCTCTCTTGAAGAACTAATAATATATATGAATTAGTTTGGAGTTGCTTTAAGCTGTACACTATAAGAAAAATGACTAATAGTCACCAAAATACTTGGTCACTATATGTGTATAATTGGTCACAATAGTTGTTTTGTCGCCAACAAGCTTGGTCACATTTTTGTGGCTAAAATCTTGTCACTATATGTATATAGTGACCAACAATTGTATATGTTGGTCACTAAAACTCTATAGCAACCAACAAAAGCTTGGTAACTATATATAATGTTGGTTACTAAAACCGTATATCTATCAAAAATCTCAAACTTGATCACTATTGATTAACTTTTAGTGACAAACAAAAGAAAAAAAATTTGGTCACTAAAACTTGGTGACTAAAACTCTGTTTTCTTGTAGTGGTAGAAGACTGAATGAATCTAAACCCTTAAAGAACCAGTTTGGAGAAAAATCAGTTTTACCCTGTCAGATTACACCCACCTGTATACCCACCGTTGATTTAGATCGTACCTTCCTTAAAAACCGTCGGATCCTGCAAGGCTAGGTGGGTCCAATCAGGGAGGGGACAAGGGGACGGGACAAATGTCATTGCTCAGTACAAAAAAACGGGACATCCTCCTCCTCGTGTGTATTTTTTATCACCATCCGCTTAGCTACCCTTCCTTCATAACCCCCACCTTCATCTTCCACCGTGAACATAAAATAAGAAATCATAAGATACAATTCATTCTTTGGAAAGTTCTCTTACTGATTGGCAGGTGACGATCAAAGGAACGGGATTAGTTATGTTTCCTTTCCTTATTACCTTCCTTTCCTTTCCTTTCCTTTCCTTATTACCCACGTCCGCGCAATTCATCCCAGATTTCTCTCCCCTTATTACCTTCCTTTGCTTGATCTTGTTCCTTCTTCCTGGCTTTGGATTCCCGCAGGCGAGTAAGTTTCCTTACGAAAGCTTCTTCGCAGACCAGAAGGCGATCCCTTCTTCCAATCCTCCGCGCGGCCGAACGCCTCGATTTTCTTCCATGATCTCCACGCAAAACGCCATGTGCGAGCTTGGAGACTGCGAGGTCCACGGCGGCAGCGGCGAGATCCACGGCGTCCTACGGCCGCCACGCACTGCTCCTCTCCCCGACGGTGGACATTTCTTCTGCACCTCGAGATCCACGGCCACGGAGGCGACGAGATCCACTAGCTCCTCCATCCCCTGCTCCGTGTCGCTCGTGCATCCGCAACCTTGAGCTGCTCGTCGTCTCCCTGCATCCCAGCATCTCCGTACTTTCCGTCCGGCAAGCAAGGTGCGGTCCTTCCTCCTCATTTCTTCTCTACGCATCCCTCAATTTTCTGCTTCTTAGTGCTTTGTGCTGTGCATATGTAGAATCGATTGATGGATTAGTTCCCTGCTTTGTCCCCTGCTTGTAGATCTGCACCCATGGAAAGCTGATTGATATATTTTCTTCTCTGTTTAACAGGAAATGCTGCAGAATGCGAGTTGATTTTATTTTCTCTCTTCAGAACTGGTGAGTCTTCAGATAATTTTTCTCCCTAAGATAACTGTGATATCTTGGTTTGTGCAGTGAGATAAATTCTAGATAGTGAACAGCAGCCCTTGTACGAACACTGAAGTAAATGTGGCTTTCTCCCAATATATTCAAATGTGATTGTAGATTTCTTACCCCTGTTGTATTAGTGGCTGCCTACATGTACATCTGCTACTGCCTCTCGCTCTGCCCCAATCCTTTATCTGATCCTACTGTTAATACCTATGTCAGCTTTGGGGCAGAAGTTGAATTACGCAATACTGAAGTGATCACTGCAGCATGGATGACTGAAGGCGTTTAGGTTCCATTCTCAACAACAGCACGTCCTGCTCAGGGGTCTCTGTTTTGCAAGGTGTCGCTCCTTTAAAAGATCAAAGTTTATGAAAAACCAAACGCACTATTTTCTTTGTATTATAGCACTATGGCCAAATAGCTCAATTTTTGTTTTGCCTTGGAAACTCAATTTTTATATTTATTTATTATTATCTTTCATCTGTATGATTCTCTAGGATGTTTGATCCTGCGATCCACACAACAGATCAGATGGGCCTCAAGTAGGGTTTATCAGTTGAGCAGTGGACATTTGTTTGGTGTATGTTGCGGCACACTACTCTTCTGAATTCTTGTATCCGTTGATTTTATTTGTTTCTTTTTTCAAGTAGTCTTTGCAGGCTGTATGGAATATTTATTTATCCTTTCCTCTTCGTTATTTTTACCAGTCACAGAAAATTGTTGTTTGATTTCGAGTGTTAAGGGCATCCTTGCTGAATGAGGTACTCATTTTTTGTTGTGGCGTTCTAGGCCTCAATGTATTATCCCTTTTCCCTATTTGTTCATCCTCTTGAGTTTTGTTGATTAGTGATAAGCGAACATTGTGTAGCCCATAGTTTTATTCAAATTGATTGGTTGCTCAAGAGAGAAGAGTTTGGATGCTTGGTTCTTGGTATATATTTTTTTTGCTTTTCAATTGGCAAGTGTTCCCGTGGGAAGGCATGACTGCCGTGATCTCTCAGCCCACATTTTTAATCTGTTAGAAAAATGTTGTTATATTTTTGATATATCAATCAATATTCTCTCAGCCCATATCCACAGTGCTACTGTTTGTAGGCATAATTTTGATGAAAACAAATTTGTTTTTTCACAAAATTTGTATATAGCTAACATCTTTTAGTAAGCACTTGTACAAATTACAGTTTTCAGTTATTTCTAAACTGGAAGATGTGTGTTAGTGGAATATTATGGAGCATTCGATATCCTAGGTGGCACAAGTTTCATTGAATCTTCCACAAGCGACACTGATTGCAGAGCTGATAACATTTTTCAGGCTATCGATTTCCAAAGAAGTAACAGCTGATTGCCGGCTACCCTGTACCTTGCTATAGCATCCCTACACAGGTGTTGTAATCGCTTTTTTAAGCTGATGGCTACCCCTGTTTGAAGTGTAAAAAGTCTGAATGGGTGTGTTGCTATGGCTCGTAGACATCTCTGGAAGATGACCATTCATGTGTTTTCTTTTCTTTGATCAATAATATTGGATATGGATTAAAGTATTATAGAAGGGCAGTTGTTTTAGATCTGAAAAACAAAGATACAGAAATCTCTAATTAACGTGCTGATAACTTTTTCGGAATCAAATATCTCTAATTAATGTTGAAAGGAAACTTGAGGTTTTCTAGAGAAACTGCAAAAAGCTTTCCAGCTAAGACGTGAGTTTCTATGATATGTTTCCATAAGCATGTACAAAACCTCCTTATGGCAATTTTGCTTCTTCTTTTTTTGACAATTGGCAATATGAACATCTGATTGTAGTGTGTGACTGTGCTCTTGTCGATAAGGCCTAGCTAATCTTGTGACAAATCCGATCAGAACAAGTAATGGTTGTGCAAGAACTGTTCCCAGTCATACCGTAGCGTAAAATCATAGAATTCTAATATACATGCTAGAAGGAACTTTGGTTATTATTGTGATAGATGGGAAATTTATATGGGATCGAAAGTGTTTAAGGTTTTGAAGCCTGGCATATTATTATTTCCTTAAGGAATTGTGCAATAAAGGTGCACTTGGTACTAAATAGTAACGCCATATACTGTTGATTCTTTGAATAAGTTTATTATTTTCCTTAAGTCATAATTTTTGAAGTACTAAGAGATTGCGAGGTGTTAAAATGAAGTTTTATTTTGTCATTTTTGGAGAAGTAAAAAATTACCTGTGCCAAAATTCCCTTGTGATTTCATAGTGTTTTTAGGGAAAAAAAACTTCGCAACCAAATGACTGGGGACATAGCCATTATATGTGTGAATGACAATTTTCATCTCCTGTAGCGATGCACGAGCAAATTCTTGTGCTATATATGTATATCACGCAGTTTAGATATGGAAATTCATAGTTACCATGATGTATCATTTAACTATATGTACAAAATGAAATTTTAATTTATGATGCTAAGAGCTTGCTAACTGGTTATTTGTTTTTGAACACAATATTTTCTCACTATTGCTGCTTACCTCTCATATCCTTAAATTATTTAAATCCAGGTGTTCTTGTCACTATTCGATATAGCAAAATTATTTTTGAGCCCAACAGGGCAGAAGCTGAGGCAATGAGAGGCAAATATAGCAACATTGTGTTCTGGTCCATTTAGTTTTTGTAACCTATAACTGAATTGACGTTGATTTTTTCTTCATTAAATTGTAGGATTTCAAACGCGTCTAACAAATGCATCTCATCAAGCATGTCAGTTTGGCCGTGACCGCATGAAAGATATAAATGTGCTTTTAGGTGGCATTAAAATGAAGACTCTCAATTAAATATGGTCGCTATCGTTACCGACAATAAATAAGAACTATGCGTCACATCATGTCTTTTATGTCTCAAAGTCAATTAGCGTCTTTAATTTCAAACAATGTCATTTTTTATCAGATTCTTGAGCCTATCGTTTTAATGTTGTTATGGTATTTAAATGCAATAATGTGTCAGAAGTGTGTTTTTTATGATACGTACACGATACATCATATTATTTTTATTTATAATAAAGTCCTGCCAAGTGATGTCATTTGGTCGGACACGTGCGTGGCGCACGTGCATTTTTACTAGTTACCATATGGTTGCAGATACAGCGGTATTGGTGCTGCCTTGGACTTGTTGACCCCGAGATAGGCAAGATTGCAGTTTGCCCTCCTCCCATCGATCACTGGGTATGGATCGATGCAGGCTCTCAACGCAGCCTCCGGCTCACGGAATGTAACCTACAAATATCCAAAGTCACGAACTATACATACATTGATCACTTCTAAATAAATAAAGCCTTAATCGATTGATCCATTTTAGTTTCTTCACTGGTTGTATGCAGCCTGCTGTATACTGATTCTTTGGTAAATATCAACTTGATGGTGCAGTAGCTACTAGCTAGATATATGAGTCGATACTAGCTAAATTAACAAAGAAATCAAAAGGGACTAAATTATGAGGGGGAAGAAGAGATACATCGATCGCAGCAAACTAATATTGGCAAAGTTGAGAAGAACTCACAAAGCCGTATCCCTTGGATCTGCCGGTGTTCTTGTCCGTGATGACGACGGCCTCAAGGATGTCTCCGAACTGCTCGAAGTAGGTCCGCATGCCCTCCTTGTGCGTCTCCCACGCAAGGCCCCCTACGAACACCTTCGTGAACGTCGTGTCGCCGAATTGCCCCACGCCGCCACCTCCGGCGACCGACATCCCCTGAGACATCACCTTGCTTCCTCCTCTGGCAAGAGCAACTGTTTACTTCTCTCTCTCTCTCCCCCCTTTGATCTGTCTAGTATCCACCAACCGAGGACGAACTTTGTATTTGGGGAGTCAAAAAGTTGAGGGGCGATCAAGGCTTGATATGCAAGGGAGGAAAGGCTCTAAACACCAACCCTAACTAGCCTGTTGGATGCCTGACCTCTATCTAACTAGAGAGAGAGAGAGAGAGAGAGAGAGAGAGAGAGAGAGTATGAAGGAGGGTGATGTGAGAGAAAAGCGAAAGTTAGCTGTAGATGTAGGGAAAGAAAGAGAGAAACCAGAGGAGAGAAGGAAAGGTAGGGCCTGCTAGCACTTATATAGTCCAGTAATTAGTATAATACTAGTAGCTCCCTTGAGAATACCCCCAAGCATGCACTGCATTTGCTGCTTTGGGTTGTTATTTTTGCTTGAAAAATGTTGGGTCTACCCATGCATGCATCTGTGCCTTTCATCTTGTGTCGTTTGAGTTTTACGGTGCCCTATACCACTAGTATAATACTAGTGTATTATGAAGGGTAAAACAGTCATTTTAGTTTTATCGGTCTGCTTTCTATCACGCCGCCCTCTACATCGCCACCCTCTCTTCGCATGATCTCGCCCTGCCGTCACCTATGATGTTGCCGCCTTACACTGTCACTGATTTGCCCTTTGTCGTCACAGATTTCACGCAACATTTATTTTTTTCTGAAATACCCTAGTATTATTAATACTACTCAAGAATACTAGTGGTATTGAAGGTTGGAGGAGAACTAATCTGGATCCTCGGATTCTAAATACTACTAGTATATGCTGGTGGTATGCATAATACCACTGATATAATACTAGTGGTATAGGGCACCGTAAAACTCCTCTTATTTCTGCACCAGAGCTGATAGCTTTTACATGATCACCTACTGTTCATTCCATGCATTCTCCACGTATATGTGTTGAATGGAGATAGGCGCTCTCGTTCAGAGTGAAATAGGATGCATAACTAGAAGAATAAAGATATACATTACAGATCCGTCAAACTATCCTACTTTTCCATTTTGTGGACATACAGTGTTGACAATATGCATACTTAGTTGCTAGCTAGCTAGGATTATTGATGGGCGAACCAGCCTGTAACATGGTGGAAGGGATAGATCGAGTTCCCAATCGCCATCCAAATTACATGCTTTTGTGCCATTATCAAAGGAGTTTTAGCAAATGTTTTTACTCTTAGTCAATTATATTTTCCATGAGTGTTCATCATTTTTTCACTAAGTATGTGTTACAAGAAATGCAATGATATTTGTGGCCCAAATACTTAAAAAGTAACCACACTAGGATGACAAGTAACAATAGAACACTTTGTTCGGGCGTAATGAGAACACGGAGTGAACATATCCAGCTATGAAAACGACACAAGGTGCGCAACCGACAGAGAATTCAGCAACCAAATATCCACGAGAGAAAAGAGGGAGATCGAATATGTGAATCTTGTCACAGAAAGGTCGCCAAGATATTGCTGAGTGGGAGACCAATACATGAATCTTCTTTGAGATGACAGCCAGGCACATTAACAACAACTTTCTTTTGTAAATTATTTACTTTGACGATAGATTTAAGTATTGCTCTACCCTGATATAACATATGTGTTCTGTGTGCTTTGGCAGTTGACCTACCTCGTGAAGTAGTAATGGAAGAACACATTCTAACCAGCTAGCTAGCTACTTGCTGGATATTACCTATGCACAGCTCCGGTCACCACACACACGTCATACAGCTAAGAACGTTGCTATAATTTATTGTCTTGATTTGCTTTTTTTAAAAAAAAAAAAAATCAGAGTTTGGAAAGCGTTGGAAGTATTCTGCTTTTGCATCTTGTGTATTCGAGATGGTCAAAACAATGCTGGTTTAGATACGTGTGCGCGCGCTCGCTTGCTGACTGTGGGTGTTGAGTTATTGCGACTTTCAGTTAAGGATTCCTTGTAGACAGTATTTCTTTAGTAACTCTGCATAAGCATAAGTTGAGGAGAATATGTATATGGCTGCGTACAAAAGACCCAAAGTGGTCGGACCCTTCCCCGGACCCTGCGCAAAGCGGGAGCTACGTGCACCGGGCTGCCCCTTTATATGTATATGGATGCAGTAGGTGGCTTGTGTTTCGAAACTCGTACCTGGAAAGGTTTCATACGGCATGGCAATAGGAACAGGATTCCTTGTAGACAGTATTTCTTTAGTAACTCTGCATAAGCATAAGTTGAGGAGAATATGTATATGGCTGCGTACAAAAGACCCAAAGTGGTCGGACCCTTCCCCGGACCCTGCGCAAAGCGGGAGCTACGTGCACCGGGCTGCCCCTTTATATGTATATGGATGCAGTAGGTGGCTTGTGTTTCGAAACTCGTACCTGGAAAGGTTTCATACGGCATGGCAATAGGAACAGAATACAGGCTTCATCTTTTATATCACCGACTCATAACTGGCTTTTCTGATGAAATAGTTGAGGTTCCCCATTTGCATTGATTTTCAATGAAGACTTGCGTCACAAGGGAACCGATGCAAATAATCTTCTCCCAAAAGTCAATCGATTCACATACTTCTTAGGAGATAAGACCTACAACGATAGTGATGGGATTATGCAGAATTCGGTGACAAAACAATACAAGGAATAAGTCAGATTCATAGCGATAGCAACGAGTTTGCAAGTATTTTCAACTTTTTTTTCTGTCCTACAATGTCATTCAGCCATAACTTAGCAGCATTCATCAGTAATAGATGATACCCCACAACAGCAATATTCCTTGAAAATGAAAAGAGTGGAGAGATACACTAAACGCTGCACGGACGGTCAAGCTCTTCATCATGCTGTGATAACAGAGTTGCAAGTGTCGTGCGAGTTACTCCTTGTGATCACATCAAGCAAAGACTAGCATGTCTGACTCTGACGTTACTCTCTTATTATTAATTGAAAAAAAAAATACCTCACTTGTTCAGACGTCGATGAGTAGCTTTGTAGGGAGGCCAACTCAATGGCTACTGTTTGAGCAGTAGAATATCGCATCTCTGATGAGTAGCTGATAATGTCACATCTCCACAGCTGTCTTCTAAGGACCCAACACACAAACTATGCTCTTGACAGCAAGGAGAGAACGCTTTTAGAAAGAATTTGGTGGCAGATGACAGATCATGGCTGAATTTGTTGTACTAGTATATACATCAAGGCTTTTCAAGCGAATACCGCCACAAAAGCTTTAGTTTAGCTCACTACATCATGTAACAGTTCATTACAAAATCCAACATTGATATCTTTCAATCTGAAATAACGAGAAACATTGATATCTTTCAATCTGAAACCAGACATTGTGATGATAACGCACTACCTTGTGATGATAACGCACTGCACTCTTTAGCACAAGCATGCTGCATCTTGGGATAGTATTCTTGATAACATCTGTTCCTCATCAAATTGATACTGCTGCTTTTCCACAACAAATATTTCAGAGCTTTTGCCAGCAAGCCACTTGCAATATTGATCACATCGCAATATCTGTACAGACAAAACGAGAAGGCCTAGAAAACAAAAGGGGCTCTCCCGGCGAAGTGAAGGGTTCAGAAAAATTCCAAGTGAAAGGGCTCTAGTTGTTGAATCAGTTTCTGTTTCACATGCAACAATATGCTATGTCAGACAAGGTAATCACACATTATTGGGTAAAACCCCATCATCACGTTCAGAAATAACTGTTTCTTCGTCAGTACTGTTTCCATCTTCAGTATCATCATAATTAGCATCATATTCACTACTGGTATTGTCTTCTTCATCAGATTCAGAGATATCACTGACGTGAAGATGAGAGAAATCATTTTGGTCCTTCCATTGATTCAGTTCCCCCATTTTCAGCAAAGAAGCTTTTCTATCACCACCATAATCCAGATCCACATTCTGGGATTGAGGAATTCCATAAAGTGCAACATGCCGATAATAAAGTTCAAGCTCCTTTTCAGATACAGCAATGAAACGCCTAACTGTCTCCAGCGACTGTTCATATTTTGATTTTTCAAGTGCCTGATGATTAAAAAAACAGATGTAAGGCACATTCAATAGTTGTATAGAAGAAGAATCAGCTGGATGGCTAATTATCAGGACTAAAAGATTGCACAGAACATGAGTTGTACATTGGGATACATGAGCTGTAAAGGAGGAATGAATATCAATGCATTGGTTTATTATTATCAACATATTTTGAAGTGTTAAACATAAAAGGAAACAGAGAACGTTGTCAGTGGACAACATCCATAAACAAGAATCAATATATCTTAGAGAAAAACATTCAGGGTAATTTGTAGCGTCCATATATCTGTAGCAACAAAGTTAACCAAGAAAGCTTTTCATAATTACCTTTTTCTTTGATAGTGTATCACTAGGCGACATGACATCTGGCTGGACATAGTTCTTTCCTCGGTAGAAGACTATAGTGTTATCTCCAATGATGTTAACAGGGATACCGCCACTTAGTCTGGCTATCTCATTTGCATATTCCTGGATTTTGCCCTGGTTTGCATGGCTTACATATGACCTTCACGGTCTCATGTTTCTTCCAGTGCAAATGCATGTTCAGAATTACGCCTCCAAAAACTCCTCGCCTTCCAACAGGGACATAATTTGATTTTTTCTGTGAAACCTTCTTCAAGTAAAATCTTTCCTCACCGGTAAGATCATCTGGTTTAGCCATAGGGCCTTGAGCTTTGGCAACCTCATACTTCTTTAGCTTTTCAACCAACATAGCTTCCTTTAATTTGGCCTAAAAGAGAAACAGCTCATTTCAATTCGTTTTTCCCTAGGAAATAAAGAAATAAAGGATGAAAAGTGCATTATTTCCTTTAATTTATCTAAGTTTGACCTTGTAAAATGGCTGATACTGTATTCACTGTGTTTTCAGATGAATCAACTGAGCGGTATACAAATAACTGCCATGTACGTAACTATATCAAAGAACATTAGCAGGGAAAATAACTGAAAAAATAATGTCCTGTAAGAAAATTACTTGAAGAACGAAACCACCAAGGTTATGTTGTGTAATTATTAGGAGGTTCATATTCCTAATGTAAGATATTTGACTAACACATCAATTAATACAAATGATGAAATAGTTCAGAGAGGGATAACAAGCAAACAAGCCACAGGAATGTAGTAGTCTACCGCCTACCTTTTCAATCTTGTATTTGAGCCTAGCTTCAGCTGTGGGAAATTTTTGTTTTATCTTCTTTCCCTTGGGTCTAATACGCCGTGGATCATTTTTATTGGCCTCCTTCCTCCTTTTCTTTTCCCGCTTCCTCTGAACCTTTAAGCGCTTCTTTGTCAAATACCTTCTCTTCTTGGAGGGCTCTATCTCCTCAATCTGAAACTTGGGTTTGCCATCCTCAGAGAGAACTAGATTCACTTGTCCAAAGCTAGCCCATCTAACACCCCATGAATGCTCGAATAGGTTAAGAGGGTTGAAGCATGTGCTGGGAGAAACAACAGTAGATCTGCGACAAAGACAAATATGAGGGGAACTAAAAATTATCATGGATGAAACACGAGTAACCAAAAGAAACAAGCCAACAAGCTATACCCTTGCTAGGCACTTTGTATGTTAAACATGTCTCGCAGCTTGGTTCAGAAAACTTCGTATATTAATTGGAGTGACCCAGTGGGGAAGACATGGTCACTAGCAGAATGAACTCTAGTCAAACACGTTCCAGAACATACAGCGAGTATATTTGCTTGCTTGCTCGTGCGAGTGTGCAAATCTCTTAAAAAATGCAGCAGCAGCATGTATGTCTATGAAGAAAGATAAATTGCAGCTTGTAAATTTCCAGAACATTAGCAAGAAGATATTAGGTACAATTCTTGGCATGCGGTATTTATCCTTCTGTGTGTATACGTACAGCTGAGGACATAGGAACAACCAAGAGTAAGATTATTACCTGAGGGCTAGAGGGTAATGTGAAATTAGTTGTCTCTGGGATATGTTGAGGAGAGATAAAGAAGCCAGCTTTCTTAGATTTTGACGTGACAGGATACGGCTTGCCATAGCTTGTACTCTTACGACACAACATTATCAAATTTGGTGATACAGTGACATCTACTTGGAATAATCAGTTTCACCTGCAAGAACAATGGAAGCAATAATTCCTTATTACCTTCAATGTCAGGCTCAACGAGTTCAGAATGCATGTGTGAAATGCATCAACCATCTGAAGTTTGACATATCTTTCAATATATGCTATAAGCCTCCTAGGTTAGATGTAATCATCATGTGCGTGCCAATCTTAAATTCAATTTGGAAGGAAAATAAAGACGAAATTCGATAATGGCCTGGAGAGATCGACCTCTTCACAGGATACAAAATTGTTTGCATGCGACGCACTAGCACTCTGCTGTCTACAACAGGCATCTAACATTGTGTGAGTGCAATGGTGACCCTGATCATTACAAGCAGGAATCGCTTCACGCTACTAATCAAACAAAGCGTCTCTTAAAAAGAGAGAGCATCCTCACAAAGAATTGAGTGTGCATGGAACCAAACGAGACGGATCACAACCTAACAAAGATATCAGGCAAATCCGAAAAGTACAGCAGAAACCAACCTCGTTATACAACCGAGAGCGAACCTGGTTAGCGCGAAGCTTCTTTCCCCTTGCTACAGTCCCGAGCGGCGAAACAAGGGCGAATCGAGTTTTCCTCCGCCGATTCGTCGTCGCCCTTGCCTCCGGCGCCCTCGCCGGCGTCGGAGGAGAAGGGGGATCGATTGAATCGGCGGTGGGACTGGTTTTCCTTCCCGGTTTTCTAGCATAGCTAGTAGTTAGGGTTAGGTTTTTGCTCCTATGGGCTTCCGGCGGAAGGTGAAGGTGCCGGATGCTGATGATGGCGTCGGCAAGCTGGCGGCGGCGTCGTCAATTCCGGTGAGCTTCTCTTTGGTGGAGGCACATGGTGTTTTTAGTGGCTATGGATGGCGACTTGTTGCTGTCCGTTGGTCTTCCTTCTTCCTCACCGTCATGGTTCCCTGAGATGCGTCTGCGTCTCCTCGCGGGGGCCGTGGCAGTGGCGGAGGTTTGCGGCGATGGGGGGTTGGCTGCTGTGTTCCAACGGCAGGCCCTGTTTCCCGTCGTTTTTGTGCCGGCGTCTTTGGTGCCCATCTTGTAGGTGGACGGCGACGGCGTTGTTCGGCTTCTTCTGTCCCGGTTGGCGTCGACGACGGCGACCGTGGACGTTTTCTGTCCTTGAGCGTTCGGTGATGCGGGGGCGCCGGCGCTTTGTTGGAATTAGCTTCCCGAGCCTCCTCCGTGCTGATGGCGTCGTCCTCCCCGGCGGCTTTGGTGGGCTCGTGGATAATTTTCATGGGAGGTCGTCCAGGGTTACTGAGGATTTGGTGGTGTTCAAGCTTCGGCTGTCTGCGGCGTGCCGGCCACGTTGGAGCTGTGTCAGTCGGCGACGATTGTCAAGCGACGGTACGGAGTCTGCGGCGCGTTGTGCGACGGCGGCTTCGGCTTGTTTGGAAGTGCGTCTTGCGGCGTCGGAGCTGGGGGGCTCTTTCGGGTCTCTTTCTTTAATGCCATCTTTCTTCTGTAATCTGTTCGGACTTTGATTCTCTTGTACCTCTCTCCGCGTGGTGACAGTCGTGCTTCAATCTCTTGAGGGACGCGTTTGTTTTTCTGGGTATAGGTGTAGGCGTGTTCGTGTGAGTGCGTTGTTGTCTTCTTTTTTGTACACGAACAGATACTACTCTGAATAAATATTCAGGAATGAGAGGTTAAAAAAAAAAGAAAAAAAAGAAACCAACCTCGTTAGTATCGAACCAGGCCCGCGCCGCTTCCAACGCGTCCTTGGTCAACCGCTGGCTGCCGTCACTTGCCACCTCCTTCCCTCCCTTTCCCTTTTTACTTCCTCAGTTTCTGGCCGATTACGGCGGTGGCCGTCTGGGCGGGGCGTCGGCTTGGGAGCGAGGGCGCGGGCGGGGGATGGCCGGACGGCGGTGGCGCGCGAAGAGGGATGGAGGATGGCCTGGCGGCGGCGCCCCGCGAGAATAGAGGATGGCCAAGCGGTCGCGTCGCGCGCGCGCGGCGTCCGGTGACGACGAAGGAGAGGTAGAGCAGCCGGGCTGCGGCGGCGCGAGTCGGGCGAACGAGTGAATAGGCTGTCGGTTGCCTGCTGGGTTTTTGGGCTGTTTGTGGGTTTCGTGGTTATGGGCTGTTTGGAAACTAGATCATGGCCTGTTTGGAAACTAGAGTGGGCTCGTTGTATTGGAATTTGATGTTGGAGAAATGGTAATTTTTGAGGCTGGTCGATCACCATGGTTCCAACTTCCAACTTCAACATTCCAAAGAAAAAAAAACCTTCCAACTTCAAAATTCAAACGTTTTCCCAAGCAGAGTGATAGTACCAGCACGTACTATTATTTCCATTTTTTTCCCCAAGTTTCAGTTTGAAATACTGACATCTTACAGTTCTGTTGGTTTCAAATTCAAACTCCACTACGATCCGAGAAAGAAAAGAGCCTTTTTATTATTATAGTGCTGTCACAATTCATGGATTGGAATTTGAAGATAACCCGAGAAACTAGTCGTCGTCCACTGAAATGCAATGATTCATGCTGTCCTTTTCAAAGGATGTTGGTGCGCGCACTATACTAGAGTGCCCGAAATCTGTTTGATGTTGCCTGCACCTTGAGGTGCATGGTGGAGTTGTAGTGCACGAGGTCCGGCTGCGACGTCTGGAGCGAGAACACCTCCGACTGCAGGTAGCACGAGCCGTCCCTGGCATCTGCGCCGTACACGAACTGCGCGGCCATGCACGCGCAGTCGTCCAGGCACGCCTTCTTGCACGCGTCCTCGCTCACCCTGTCCATCGCCCGCATGCCGGTGGCGTGGTCGTTGAAGTAGGCCATGTCACGCAGAGACACCAGCCGGTGCTTGCTTCGCGCGGAGCAGGAGATGGGCGTCGTGACAGGGACGCAGCCGCGGTTGGGCCGCCGGAAGTCCACCGGCCGGAAGTTTGCCGCGTCCGGGCAGCTGCACTGCGAGTCCGTGCACACGCCGTACGCGCCGCACACGGTCGGGAACGCGCATTCGTCGCCGTCGGGGAAGAGGCGGAGCACGTCGAACACCGGCGCCCACCCGGCGGGGTTCCACTCGTACAGCCGGAGGTGGCCGTCGTCTTCCAGCCGCATGTACTGCACCGTCCCGGCGCTGACGGCGGGGAGCTGGAACGTGGCCAGTTGCTCGCCGGAGCCGGGCGGCGCGAGCACAGCGAAGCTGCCGTTGGTGTAGGACGCGAAGGCGCCGGCGGTCTTGGTGAAGCCGAGGTGGTAGTAGCGCTGCGAACGGGGCTTGGCGGCGACGTAGGCGCCCAGGCCGTCGTCGGCGACGGCGAGGTAGATCCGGCTCTCGGTCCAGTTCGCGGCGGAGGAGTTGGCGACGAGCCGCGCGTTCTGCTTCAGCGTCTGCCCGACGAGCAGAGTGTCGGTGGGGTGGTCGAACGACTGCCACACCGGCTTGTTAGTCGCGTCGAACAGCACCAGGTTGCCGTCGCTGTTGATGCTCACGCCGGCGACGGACCGGCCGGCGACTCCCGCCGACCAGACCATGGCGCCGTTGGCCGACTTGAGCACGAGGTCGCCGGCCGCGGTGAGCTGCGCGGTGGCGCCCTCGCCGACGGGGCTGCCGCGGTTGGCGGACCAGACCACCTGCGGGATGCCGGCGGTGAGGGACGTCATGAGCCCGCCGCTGTTGGAGTAGACGACGGCGACGCCGAGGACGAAGTCGGCGCAGGGGGTCGTGGCGGAGCGGTGGTTGGTGCAGAAGAAGCCGAAGGCGAAGGAGGGGCCGAAGCCGGCGGGGTTGAGGCGCAGCAGCGCCGCGCGCGCCACGGAGCCGTCGCTGTACACGAGGTGGTGCGTCAGGGAGGCGTCCGTGTTGGCCCACGTCGTCGACGGCTTCGCCGACGGGTAGTCGAACGGCTGCGCGCGGAGCACGCCGGCGAGGAGGCCCAAGGCGAGGGCGGCGCGCAGGAGCACGGTGGCGTGACGCATTGCCGCAGTTTTTTGTCACACCGTTGTGTGTTGTTGTGTGCGTACGTGGATGCGAGGGGCGATCGAGTGTGTTTGTGTGATGGAAAAAGGCGTGGCGATGCGGCGTTTTTATAGCGTTCGCGGTCGCGGCGCATCGCGGGCACATGTAATCCTCAGGCGCATGTGGGCGGACGCGGAATGGATTCCGTTCCGTCCTCGAGATGGACGCGGCGCAGAGAGCATGTGCACATGTTGCAGGCCAGCTCGAATAATGTGCGATCCAATCCAAGCATCCGAGGTGTGGTCTCTTGTTGCTCGCTCACTTGTTTTGACCGTTCTGCTGCTGCTGCTGCTGCTGCAAGTGGACGCCAGCACGAAGCAGCTGCCTGCCCGCACAGCGTTTTCGAAGCAATCCTGTTCAACTCTCCGGGTGGGTTGAACTGAAAGTCCTCGTTTATAATGTGCGTCCGCTACAAACTATAATATCCACCGGCACGAATAAAAAATTGGCCTCCAGGTTGCTTTACTTTGTGTAGTTTGCTGCTTGTGTGGCACGGGAGTGATTTTTTTTTTTTTGAGGGAAATAGCCACCTATTTTATTAATCAGCAGTATTATAGGTGGTACAACAAATGCCTGAAGGCGGATCTAGGAGCCATATATGTCTACCCAGGGCAGCATAAATGGAGCTCCTAGCCAATACATGAGCATCAACATTAGACTTCCTGCTCTCATGCACGAACTCTACTTTCCTGAAGCCTCTCGCCCTAGCGCTCGCTTCCTGCACAATGTGACCATATACTCCCATGCCTGCTCCTTTTAAACTCTTGATGACATTACTGTTATCGCAAGCCAGTCGAAAATCTCGCAGAGCCAAGTCACTAGCAAGCGCTAGTCCTTCTATGCACGCTATAGCTTCCATGGTTTCAGGATCAGATATACCTTCTTTCACCATAGCAGATGCACCAATAAACTTGCCATCATGATCTCTGGCTACAGCCGCTGCCGAGGCTATTCCAGAATTCTTTGAGAGAGCAGCATCAACATTGATCTTTGCCAAACCTGCTGGTGGCGGCAACCAGCGTGGTGGAATTCCAGCTCCCTCAACTCTGACCACACCATGTTGTTTACTAGTTAACTGTAAATCTGAAATAAAGCTCGAGACGAAACAATTTGTTGACAAGGGACTCTGATAGATATTCTCATGGATTGCCTTTCTGCGGGCATACCAAATCGCCCATAGAGTTACCGTCACCCTTATAAGCTCGTCTTGCGAGAGCGAGTTCATCAAACCCACCAGCCATCCTCTCGCGTCCAGCTCATTGTTCTCTCCCATATGCTCCGTGATCTCCTCCTACTCCAGTGCCCAAAACACAACGTGCCATGTTACATTCAAGTAAGGAATGTCTCCATGAATCAGCTGCGCCACAAAGAGAGCACGCACTAGTGTCCGCCATGTTCCTGTGATGAAGCACATCTTTCGACGGGAGCGAACTTCTAGCTAATCTCCACAGAAACACTCGGATTTTTTATGGAACTTTAATTCCCCAAAGCGTTGTCCACTCTTTTTCCTCCGCCTTCAGGTTCGATCGGCTAGCTCTTGACGCCAATGATCTCCTTGTCACAAGCATTTTGTAAGCAGATCTGACGGAGAAAACTCCAGTCTTCTCATAGTGCCACGCCCAATAATCACCCTGACGTCGCGTGCACAATGAAATATTCATTACCACCTCCACATCTGCCGGGGACAAAAATTCTTGTAGCTTTTGCTTGTCCCAGGTTGCAGTTCTCGTGTCAATGAGTTCACTGACCTTTTGTGGAGCATTGTTCAGGTTGCATGGCACCGGTCTTCTCAGGCCAGCAGTGGGCAGCCAGTCTGTATCCCATATACTTGTAGTATCACCGGTCCCAACTCTCCTAATAAGCCCTTCTTTACGCACATGTCTCCCGTCCAAGATTGATCGCCATATACGTGACGGGGACGAGCCCAACTGTGCCTCTAGAAACTCCCCATTCGGGAAATAAACAGCCTTCAAAATTCTTGCACTTAGAGAACTGCCATCCTGCAAAATCCTCCATGCTTGCTTTGCTAAGAGTGCAAGGTTGAACAACTCTAGTTCTCTAAATCCGAGACCGCCCATATACTTCGGTTGGATAATGTCGTCCCAGGCCACCCAACAAGTCCTCCTTTTGCCCTCCTTACAACCCCACCAAAAATTACGAAGGAGACCGTCGATGTGTTGGCATAATCCTCGCGGCAACCTGAAACATGACACTGAGAATGTCGGTATTGCTTGGGCTACTGACTTGATGAGCACCTCCTTGCCACCAACCGGCAGGCATTGTTCCATCCATCCCTGGACTTAATTTGTTCCATACTCTATCCTTCAAATACTTGAAAGCACAACTAATCGCCGCACCTACATCAGAAGGCATACCCAGATATTTCTGGTTTAAGGACTCATTACGCACCTCCAAAATGGTCATTATTTCCTCTCTTGTGCTTTGGCGGCAACCCTTAGCAAAATGAATTGATGACTTGTCAACATTGATCCGTTGTCCCGATGCTAAACAGTACAAGTTCAAGGCCTCTTTAACCTCAAGAGCACTCTCCCTATTTGTTCTGAAAAACAGCAGGCTGTCATCTGTAAAGAGTAGATGGCTTACCATCGGGGCCGATGGAGCCACTTTAATAACTTTGAGCGCCGACGACTCGTTTCTTGATTTTAGAAGGCACGGGAGTGATGTGTTCCTTGCGCAGGCTGGACGGCTTGTATCTTGGGCTTAGCTCTGCTTGGGCCACCATTTGTTCGTTATTAAGCAAGCGGCCTCGTTCTGCTGGACCGTTGTTCGTCCAACTAGACCATAGTTGTATATAGGCCCATACGCTCCGAGACTACGGGCCTCTTGGTATCCAGGGCCGCTAGTCATCCGCGATAGTCAACGCGGGGAGCGTGGTCGGTGACATGGAGCGCGGTTCCCTGGCTCCGGCTGGCAGCTGACGGCCCGGTTAGCTGACATATAGATGATCATTCAAAGTTTGAAATGTCTCAAAGCGTACGATTAATGGGCCAACATTCTCAAAACACGGTCGCCCGTGTTAGTGCTGGGCCCTTAAGCCCACAAGTTTCTGATCCATTTGGTCTGTGGCCGTGTAAACAGCAAAGTGCTATCCACCCGTCGGTCGTATCCGCAGAAATGGCGGCACCCTCCCACGTCATCCCCTTCCTCTCCCCCGCCGGCACCGCCTCCGTCCGCCTCAGCCCCGGCCGCCGCGCTGGCCTCCTGCGCTGCTCAGCCGCGGCAGGTCAGGCAGGCTTCTTCACCCGCCTCGGCCGCCTCATCAAGGAGAAGGCCAAGAGCGACGTCGAGAAGCTCTTCTCCGGCTTCTCCAAGACACGCGAGAACCTCTCCGTCGTCGACGAGCTCCTCACCTACTAGAACCTCGAAGACACTGATAGAGTCCTTGATGAGCTCGAGGAGGTATGTACCAGCTTTCGAGACCGCATCTTGGTCTGACACTTGTCCCTGCTCTGCTCATTTTGAATTCCCCTTCAGGCTCTTCTCGTGTCGGACTTCGGGCCCAAAATCTCCTTCCGGATCGTAGACACTCTCCGCGAGCAAATCCGCGACGGCAAGCTCAAGTCTGGCAGCGAGATAAAGGTGGTTTCAGTCCCTAATGGCTTCCTAGTATCATTCGAATTTGCGGAACATTTTTTTTTTTTAGATAAAGTTTTGATTGGTGTACCTGCTTCCAGTGTTGATGGTCAATGATTGTGCAGGCTGCGCTGAAAAGATGCATTCTTGAGCTGCTGACAAGCAAGGGTGGCAACTCGGAGCTGAACCTCGGCTTCATGTTCTACCCTCTCCTGCCTAGTAGAAACTTTTCCTGTTTGTTGTGTTTGATTTGGGAGGTATCATTCTGCTTCGCCATTATGCCAGGAAGCTGGCTGTCATCATGATCGTCGGAGTGAATGGTGGTGGAAAGACAACTTCGCTAGGTAATTATGTTGCATAATTTACCGCTCATCAGTCGCATCGCATTTAGCTAGTTCAATCCTGTCTTTCAAGGTCTATTAGACACTGTATTTCAAACCGAAGAGGCACTCTAGGTTCCTAGTACATCCCTATAAGGCTGGGCGTAGGAAAAAAAATAAAAAACATTGAACAACGGGTACCAATCATTTAAAATATTTTTAGGGGAAGAAAGGCCACATTTCTTTGAACTGGATCTCCACTGGTCACGTGAGCATTATTTTATTTTTATAATTTGTTGTTTCTGAAGGACCATTTTCTTTATATTCAACAATATGATGCTATCCACTGGTCGATTAATCACCCTTTTCCTTTTGCAATATCTTGATGGAAAAGTTTCCTGTATATTCAATAGTATGATGCTGTCAATTGTTAGATTGGAACTTTTTTTTTATTCTTTGGTAATATTTTTGCAGGAAAGCTTGCGTACAGATTTAAGAATGAAGGAGTGAAGGTGAGGCTATTTTCTTGATATCTCCTGGTTTATAGGCTAATTGTGAGGTAAAAGGTCCAGTTGTATGAATTGTTTCTGCACATTGATGCCAGAGTGGAAAACCTAATTATAGCTAGCGCCCTCTCAGATTTTTGCACTGTCATATTTCTATTATTTCATGCTGTAATAACGTACTGCTTGCCTTTCGTTTTTATTTCTGGATCAACCAAAAATAAAGTTAATGAGTTGGCATTCCTGCTCTGAACCATAATATAGGTATTGATGGCAGCAGGTGATACATTCAGAGCAGCAGCTCGCGACCAGCTAGAAGTTTGGGCTGAGAGAACTTCAGAGATTGTCATCGATAATGATAAGAAGGCACAACCTCCAGCAGGTATGACTTAATGGCAGGTGCATAAAAGTACTATGCTCTGTTGTTAGAAGCTCAGCTTTTATTTCATCTAATTTGACTTGCTTGGTAGTTCTTTCGCAGGCTGTGAAACGTGGGAAGTGTGAAGGATTTGATGTGGTTCTATGTGATACATCAGGACGTATGGTTATTGTTTGTAGCTTATTTCAGCATATATTTAGTCTCTTGTTGGGGAAACTAATCTGTTTCAGAATTATTCTTCAGGACTCCATACAAATTATGGCCTGATGGAAGAGTTGGTTTCCTGTAAAAAGGTTTTAGCTAAAGCCCTTCCTGGTGCTCCTATGTATGTTGCCTTTTAACGTGCAAAATACTTTAGTCTGATTAACTTATTCTTTGCGCATGGCTTAGCTTATAATTAAATTGTGGCTATGATCGGCAGGAGATTTTGCTGGTTCTCGATGGCACAACTGGCTTAAACATGCTACAACAAGCGAGGGAGTTCAATGATGTAATCAAACCGTTGTTGGAGCTGAATTCATCTTATTCTCTTCAATAAGATTTATGATGGACATTCTTGGCTTAAAACCAGGTTGTTGGAGTCACTGGATTCATCCTCACTAAGCTAGATGGAACTGCACGGGGTGGCTGTGTGGTATACGCATCTTTCTTGCAGTATACAAAATTAAACAGCTTTTCTGTACTACTGTGTTACCTGAATTTTTTGCATGCTTGTTCTGTCTCAGGTTAGCGTTGTAGATGAGCTTGGGATTCCTGTGAAGTTCGTTGGGGTCGGTGAAGGGATGGAAGACCTTCAACCTTTTGACGCCGAGGCATTTGTTGAAGCCATTTTCCCATGATATTGGATTTTGGAGACAATCATGCTCCTGGGACAAAGTTTTTACTCTCGTTAGCTTGGCTTTTTCATGTAGCTCACTTATGTCGTGTTCTTCATTGCAATGAAGCTGCCAAAGTGAAGAAGGTCCGAGTTAAGACACGGATGGGGTAATGACAGCTGGCTCCTACATCAGTTCGATGGTGTGGAGCGCGACAATTGCCTGAACCCTTATCAGTCAGAAAGAGCTCATCCTGGAGCCTGTAATGAGTTGGAGTAGCACTGTCTGTTGGAGTTATGGACCGGTGAATTGCATCGGGAGTATTAGTAGAAAGAAATTGGACTTGTGAATTGCATCGGGAGTATACGTAGAAAGAAATGAGGGAGATATAGAACCATATATGTGCTTCTCATCACAAATCTTTTTTAGTTTTTACTCGTTCTAACTGATTCTTGGGCACGGATGTGCGCATACATGCTAGATATTTAGAAGCAAATTGATCAACAATCACTATATTGTTCGGCCCATCCTAATTACAGAGCCCCTGGTACTAAGCGTACGAGAAGCATGGAAATGGGATGCAAAATATCATAACATAAGCAAGAACATACCAAAAACGTCTGCAAAAACATATTATGCCGTGACCATTATAGCCTGTAATTAGAGGATCTGAGAACACAGTATCTCACTGATGATCATGACACATTAAAGAGTAATAACTGTGAGCCGTTTTAGTCACGTCTTAGTTTAGATTATAAGGTGTGCCTTACAAAGTGCTTCTGCAAAATCAAGATACATGGTCCAAACATTGCAAATACATAGTTCAACTTATAAGGCATTTCAAGGACGTGAAGTTGTTTGCCCTACTAGTTATCATTGCCAGTTACCATACTGCTGCTGATTGCGAGAACCGCCTTGAGGATAGTTCGGCCCTCGGCCTGGACCAGATGCACCATACGGGCCACCTTGTGGGAAATTTGGCCCGCCAGCTCCATAGCCACCGCTGCCGGTACCACGTGGACCACCACCAGGGTAAGGAGGAGGCCCTCGTCCTTGCTGCGGATATGGGCCACTCCCATAGCCACCACCCTGTCCTCCACCACGGTTCGGATTGTAGCCTCCACCTTGACTCCCACCCTGTGGGTACCTATTAGGTCCTCCTGGCCCTCGGGGCTTTGCGTAGTGATGGCTTGGGCCAGCTCCCACGGGTGGTGCATTGTGCATACCCTGGCCAGGTCTGATTTGAGGGTGTGCCTGCCCGGACTGCTGGATTGGAGGCAGACGGGAATGTGGAGGAGGGTGCTGAATTTTTTGACGCTTAGCAGCCTCCTCTGCTTGCCTCTGTTGCTGACGTTTTTTCTTAGTCTGGAATTCATGTGATGCTTCGTACTTCGGCAAGCTGAAGGTGAAGCAGTTGGTAGTTGATTAAAAAGAGCTACGCCACTAGAAATTAGTTATGTGGCAGAATAAAATGATTAACCATCAGATTGTACCTTTTTGGATCACACGGTAAGGGATCAGTCCAGAAATACTCAGCATCAAGGGCATCTTTTGCTGATATCCTCTGAATAAGTTACAAGTAGACAAATTTATCAAGAAATATAAGTTAATGCAAATGTCTGATAATCGATGGGCATTAGTCATCCAAAGAACTAGACATGTAACGGGAAAAGTTCCGGTGCTACCGGCCCTTACGGTGCTACCGTGCTACCGAGCACTGTAGCACCGTAAATATGCATCGAAAAATTGCAACAAAAATATGAATGGATAGTGCATGCAACGATCTACGATTCATATTTTTGGTTGAGGTGCAACGGAAGCTCGTGCAAGAAGATACAAAAAAGAGAAATGAGGCTGTGAACAGTGCGGTTTGCAACTGTTCATTATGAACCCGCAACCCGTTACTATTCAAAGTCTGATTTCTCTTTTTTGTATCTTCTGGCACGAGCTTCCGTTGCACCTCAACCAAAAATATGAATGGTAGATCGTTGCATGCACTATCCATTCATATTTTTGTTGCAATTTTTCGCCCATCCATTGAGGTGCTACCGCGGTTGGTAGCACGGTAGCACCACAACCCGCGGTAGCACCAGAACTGCACTCGACATGTAACACTTCACATCAAAATAAAACTGTTCAAAAGTAGCACACCTGTGATGGATCTAAAGTCAACATCTTCTCTAACAGATCCAGCGCATGCCGATCAAAACTGCATGTACATAGAAGTGTGAGCAACTCTAGACTAAAAGCCGTATGGTGGAAACTGGAAACACATGAAGTAGCTCACTCACTGCTTAAAGAACTCTTTAACACGTCTCTTTAATGGCCGGGGAGGTTTGAAGTTGTTGTACCATGGCATTTTTGTGACACCAGGCCATATTGAGTCATCTGGGGTGCCACAAAGCTCGAAAATTTTAGTGAGCTGCTCCGGCTGCAGGAAAGCATAAAATCATGAGGTGATATAGTTACAGGCACAATCATAGCTAAAGATGGAAAACAACTTCAGATGCCAAAAAGGATTACCAAATAGGGAAAAATACGTGCTAATCTGAGTATAAGATCAATGCACTAAGAAATTATTCCAAAAATACAGCAACATGAGACATGGTAGCAGTTTATTTACCCAAGGAGACCGAAATGCAGATGGGCTCAAGTGAACATGCCTAACACATATTTAAATCAAAGAAGAAACATTGGGAGAGAGAACGAAAAACTAACAAGTGAATGCACCAATTGTTCGAAAACAAGTCAATGCACTAATGCTTAGATGATATGCCTCAGTCAGAGGCCTCATAAAACTGTACCTCATTCTTTCCAGGCAATATAGGCTTCCCATTGAGAAGCTCTGCAAAAATACAACCCACAGACCACATGTCAACAGCTGGACCATATTTTGTGCTTCCAAGCAGCAACTCTGGAGGTCTGCGACCACAACCCAAAAATAAACCAATAAGAAGCATGCTTGAGCATAGCAATAATGTGATAACCCTGTACGAAGATGTTATACCTATACCACAAAGTGATAACACGGTTAGTAAGGTTTCCATTGTGATCACTCGAGAATGATCTTGCCAAGCCAAAATCAGCCAGCTTCAAGTTACCCTCGTTATCTATTAAGAGGTTAGACCCTACAAAAGAAGTATTAATGTAACATATTAGCTCAAGCGGCATGAAGTAAAGGAATACGAACAAATAAGCAAAGCTGTGCACGATAATACCTCCATGGTGGATACAAGGAAGATGCTATACCTTTAATATCTCGTGGAGCACTTGATTCACATGACAATAATGCAAGCCTGTAAGCAACTGCCTCATGTAACACTGAAACAAGACAAGACATCACATCCCTGGATCATCCCATCAACAAGAACTCTTGTAGCAACCGGTGAAATAAAATGAGTTACTTGGATAGGGGCTCTTACCTTAATCTGTGGCACAGTGAATCGCATCCCTGGCCTATCCGCAAGCCCAGTCAGGTCATGATCCATATACTCGAAGACCATATAAATGCTCCCCTTGTACTTGTTACCCTCGACTATTTTCAACAGCACGACACAGAGAAATTATGGATACTCTTTAACTAAACAAACCAGTGGAAATTAAATTGCAGGAATAAAATGAGCCATACTTGGCTTCCCTTGCTCGTCCCTCTCTGGGCCTGTGGTATATTCACCAATCCCATCATCAGCTCAAATGATAATTTAAGTAATTCACATCCAAATCTGTAAACTCATTCAACTAGGGTTCTCGTAAAGCACCTGGGGAGGTGACGATTTCCTTGAGCTTGATGACGTTCTGGTGGTGCAGCTTCTTGAGGATTTTGATCTCGCGTATGGCGGTGATGGGGAACTGCGACGAGCCAACCAAAGTCGCATCATCAGAGGCGCAACAACGAAGAAAATGAATGCGAGAAGGGAAAGTCGCCTTCGCGCTCGTTGTCCATGCGGATCTTCTTGAGAGCAACGATCTCGTTCGTGCCCGTTTCCTTCGCCATGTAAACTTGCCTGCCGGCAGCGGCCATGGATTAAGCGAGTCGAGGGATTGGGCGAGAAACAATTACCAAATCGAATAGGGCGAATAGGGGAGGTGGTTACCCGTAGGTGCCCTCGCCGATCTGCTCGAGCTTCTCGAAGCAGTCGACGCCGCGTGAGCCCCAGAAGGGGGCCTCGTCGAGGTTAAGCTGCCCGGGGCCGCCACCGCCATGGCTGCCGGAACCCTTGCTCGCGCGGTTGGGGAAAGTAGGCTGGAAGGGATAATACGGGCCAGGCGCCCGGGCAGAAGGGCAGTAGTTTGTAGTTGTACTACCCAAAAGTATTCTCAACCTCTAAAGGGCATGTACATCCAGACAGGGTTCCGGCGGCCATGATTTTAATCCAATGACGCACGTGAATTCAGGTGTGAGGGGAAATTTGTAAAATTACCGTCCACTTAATTATACTTTTGCAAATCCCCCTCCCACCTCTCCTTATGCGTCCCCTTTGGATCAAGATCTTGTGGCCCAGATTGAAGTTCTCATAGTTCTCACACGAACCTGGTTCTCATAGCATACGTTGCCGTCTATTAAATACTTCCATCCCATGTCATATTTAGACAACAGAAAACAAAAGTCTACAATGGTTGTCTATTATGCTGTCTATATGGGATATTAGCCTTTTTTACTTTTTGTATGAACTTAATAAAACTACTGATCGGAAGTAAGCTTTAAATTTGTGGCTTATTTTGTGCCGCTTGCTTCTTTTGAGCCTGAAAAGTGAAGATAAAATATAATCTTAATTTTATATGTTTCAGACTAAAAGAAAGAAAAGACCGGCTCAGCTCTCTGATGTCTTCCAGGATCAGAGTGATCAGCTGTTCCAAATTAACAATGGAGACCACTATTGTTCTAAATAGGAGAGGAGTTTTATCAATCCTCTAATAGAAGAGCCTTGTACAGCACTATGCGCAGCACTCTTTCTTTTTTTTTTTTTTTTTTTGCGGAAAGGGGGAACTTATATTAAAACAAAGGACAGTACATCCCGCCTTTTACAGAAACGTCCCTGAGAAGAAAGAAAATACAACAAGGTCCTTTTCCATCTTCCAGAGACGTCGCAACACACCGACGCCGACGAACACCAGCACGCATCTGCAATAGCTGAAGGAGCATCGGCCGCCACCGCGTCGAAGGAGGAAGAGGAAAAGAAGTCCACAGTCACCGCCACCGACGCCGACCGGGACAGCCATCGCGCGTCGTCAACGGCGACGGCGACAGCAAGCTTACCCACAGGGAAGCAAACAAGTTTCCCCCTCCGCAGAAAAGGAGAAAACAAAGCCTCATACCGATGGACGCCGAAGAAGCCGGGAATCCGCCATGGAAGGTCGAAGAAGCAACACCGAAGACCCGGCGAGCATCTCCAACAACACCATGGCGTCGCTCTGCAGCTCCGAATCGATAGAGGAAAGACAGACCATAGCGCACGAGCACCATGGCCAAGATCTAGCACCTAAAGAAACTAACCCTAGGGCTATATACACAGCACACGGCGCAAATCCGGCTTCCCCTCCCTCTCCGGCACCGACGAGGTCGCCGGAGAGGAGGGGGAAGCACTCAGATCGGACGCCGGGCCGAGTCGCCTCGAGCTCGCCTCTCTCTCTACTGTGGAAGAGGATAAGAGAAGAGCCGAGAAGAGTGTTTAGCGTTGTTTTTCCTTATGCGCAGCACTCTTTCAATTCAATGTCAACCGAATGTCTGTTACTACTCCAAACAGAGCCGTAATTATCCAAAAGAGCCGCCATAGCTGGGGTTGAGAACTCTGCTGGATGCCAACGCGGGGTCGCCCGAGTGGCTAGAGGCAGAGGCCTCCGGGAGCTTCGGCTCCTGTCAGCCCGGGTTCCATCCCTGCCGCGGCACGGGCACTGTAGCAGTGAACAGTAACGCGAGTTACTGTTCATTGCTGGTAGTGAAAAAAATCTCCTCGCTCTCCCCGGGTCAAAGCACATGGTTAAGACTCGCGCCGAAACTCACAACGGCCAGCTGAGTCCCTGTGTAGGATTGGGGAGGGGGTTCGGAGGTTTTCTCGGCCTGCGTGAGAGGCTCTTCTCCTTAGCAAAATGCCGTCGGGGGCGGTCTTACCCCCGGCAGGTCGAGTTTTTTGAACTCTGCTGGATTGGATGGAATATATATGTTCTCGACCGTAATGCAACTTGCCTGCTTGTCCGCGGGGGCTGCCGGCGATGAGGAGCCAACTGAGCCATTAGGGAATGCAGCCTCACAAAAGCGCAGCAGCACTTGATGCAGCCGCCGCATGCTCTGCAGGGGTAATTGGTTGAGATTCGGATACAGTGGCGGCAGTAGCGGCGGCGAAGACGGCGGCGGCAGCGCATCTCGCTCACTCGAAGGAAGCTGCTGCTGGAAACACTCAGATCGAATGATTTTGAGAGTAGGGTCGATCCCCTTCTCGCGTGCAAGAGCAAACTGTGGGGCAAATCGAGCGCCAGACACGATGGAGAAAGCTCATGAGCACGGAAGCAAGGAGAGGAAGGCGCGCGTGGAAGAAGAAATCACGCACCATGGAAGATTTGGAGCAGCGGATCAGGATCCCGAAAAAAAAACGCAGGACCTTGCAGACGGCAACCATACAACAGGTAGAAGGTCGTCGATAGGAGGCTGGTTTCTCGCATTCAGACAGCCGACTAGAAATACAGCGCGGCGTTGCCGCGCTTTTCTTCCTGTTACATGTTTGATGGCCTCTGGCTGTTTGGTTCCATTAGAGCAAAGCAAATGAAAATTAGAACTGTTCTTTAATATTTGTGGCAAGCTTGTTGACCAATATTTGCAAGCCCAATGGAAACAAATTATCTTCAGTTGGAGAAAATATGAATTAACAGGGGCTAGAAAACTCTACAATTTCTAAGCATATGGACTACGGGATAATTGTTTCATGAAAGAGAAGGGGAAGGTCACAATTATGTACAGGAACAAAAGCTGCTGATGGCAAAATCCTATTTGTACCTAACCCTCAAATCACCCTACCGATAGGACTTACTTTCGTTTACATGCCTTAAATTAATTGCCTTTGGCTCCTCGAGTTCTTTTATCAGCTCTTTGCTGTTCCTCAAGACTGAAAGTTCAATAAACTCAGAAGGCAAATATTGAAATGTCAGCAAATGTACTGGCATTGCATGGAAATAACAGAAAGACCTCTCTACTCATAGTAATCAACTCTGCATGAGAGACTTTCTTCTTAATGGCATGGTTGTTCAAAATGCAATGACAGTAAACCATTCAAAAGAATCAATTAGCGTCCTCTTTAGCTAATTCTTAAGATGAAAACAAAAGTTGAGAAAACAATCAAGGGTACTCTGTAACCATTTAGGTTAGTGTGCAGGCTATGCCTAACTGTTGATCTGATTGCAACACAGTTGCAGCTGTACAAATACATCTTATAAGTCATTCATTGCTTGCAGTATTTTTATTTATCATCTGGCTTCCAATATGATTTGTCAGTTGAATTATGTTATTCATTTTATGCTCTTATACAATGGTATTTAAACAACTCACTATTTGGACATCCGAAAGTTGTGAAAATGGAGGAATAGCTATCTCTACGCACCGTTGAAATAAATGCCCCCTCAATTTTATTAGGAAATGATTACTTGTTGCTATTGATTTAATTATTTACCCAAATTTTTGTTATATCAGGTTAGCTATTGACAGAAGGAAAACCATGAAAAAGAGGATAGTATCTGATTTTCAGACATTAAAAAATGGAAATACTAAAAGAATCCAATGGCTAATGCTTCAGCATCTTCAACCAATATGATTTTGTAGCTCATGCCATATTTGTGCATCTGTAAATCACTAAATCAGTATCATTATCCATACCAAAAGCTGCCTGAGTGTGTTTAAATTATTGATTTTACCGCGCTGATGAAAAAAAGAATGGACCATTGCTGATAAACGTAAAGATGTGATTACTATATTTGATGGAAATATCAATGACTTCTTAGGTACGAATGGCAATGCTCCTCAGCAGCTTGTACAATTGCTCAGCATGAAAGAAAATAGAATCAACAAAAAGATCACTATCTGCAAGTTATTTGATTATTATATTTGGACTTCAGTCACTAAAATAGAAGCATGTTATGGATGATAATCCGATTAACTTTTTAAATCATTGAGCAAGAATAATAAACTAAATATTACAATCCGCAACTATATGTAAAGACAATTCCCGAAGTGGTAAAATTCTTCAAAATTCAGATTAGTGTCTTATCTAAAACTGATTACATTATATTCTGCAATTACGTGTTTGCAATTTTTTTTAATATTGTTGTATGGAAGAGGAAATCCAAGAAAAAAAAGGCATGAAGGTTTTGAAAGGCATGGTGGTGTCTCACAACAATAAGAACTGAGCTTTGTGCATAAAGAGGATATTTACTTTTGCAAAATAATCTGAATACACTATACTTGGCGTGTGTGGAGCTTTGCCATCAGCATCTCGAAGAGCTTGTCCTTCTTGAGAAGATTAGCATCTACCTATGAGCTGTGCAATGTCGGGAAGCGCCGTTGCTTGCAGCTGCTTAGAGCTGCCACCTCTCATGTCGGATCTAATTTTTTTTAAAGAACTATGTGATTTTTGTGACTTCTCAATACTCAATAGCAAAGACACAGTAAAAGAAACGTTAAAATGAAGCATGATTTAAACTTCTTATTGACAAAGTAAATAAAATCAGACCACAAAGTAATATTTCTATTAAACTAAATTATTGTCTAATTTCCAGAGCGTTTGGTCTCTGAAAAAGTTCTCTGATCACGTACAAACAGCAGAACATTTTTCTTTCTATTTATTCTGCATTCTTATCATTGCAATTTTGGTCACAACTACTGAGGCATATACATTCTTGTGTCAAGATGACACCGTGCTAAAAGTGGAATGTGTTTTCCTTAAACCACTACACTTCCTCATCGCTGTAAAATCTCAACAGGTGAAAAGATTCTTGATTGTCTGTAGAAATTGGAATAAAGTATTCAGTACCAAGCTCCTCTCAGGCATTTCATCGAGCTCCTGGCGAGTAGGAGTGGTTGGAAAGTGATGAGTATAAACGATCAGGTACCATTCCCTTGTTTAGTTTGCTTCAAAAGATCTTTTCTCACTTCTGTCACCTATGAGAAGAAAGATGACGACATACTGGTCTCCAGCTGGAGCTGCAATGCCCTGGGTCATTTATTTCTTCTCGAGGTCGCCGAGCAGGCTGCCAATTAGAAAATACTCAACTGAGATATACAGCGAGAAGAGGGGCGGCCCAAAGAAAAATTTGGACATGTAGGGTTCGGATTGGACTGGCAAATCACCATGACATCTCTAAATACGTTGCCCTCTTCTTGCCATCAGCTTGAAGATCGCGTAATCAGTTCCTGCTCAAAGCCCCCCAGATAAGTTCGCTCTTGCTAACGGGCAGACTTGGAGGTGCAGTGGTAGCAGCACTGGCGCAGGGGTTGGTGGTGGATGCCAAGAAGTGCTTGGGCCGGGTGGAGGCGGCGGCGTATGGCAACATGTCCAACCTGTGGGATGGTAATCCTTCAGCAGGAAATTGAAATTCTTCAAACAAAATGTAAGGCAACAGCGAGTACTGCAGATTAAAGAATTCAGGATACGATGAGGCTATGAAGTTGTACCTAGATCTGCTGATCTGGCTGTCAATCGCCCTCTCTCCTAGCTTCCTCTTATGTATCCAGGGAACTGAGAAATCGGCCGAAAGAAAATGAACATGCTACAAATTAGCACCTGAATGAAGGAAGAGCAACAAATATTTTACCTCTCGATACAAAGGTCACCTGCAGCCAACTGGTCCCTTACGATGAGGAGAGCAGGAACTGTGGCGATGGCTGGAGGATCGAGGGTTGGAGACAGAGACAGCGACGACGAACACAGCCGGGCCGCTGGTGAGCGCTAGGGGATGCAGGAAAGCACGTGCGACAGCTGGTGACCCTGCGCATCTTCTGAACATGCTACAAATTAGCACCTGAATGAAGGAAGAGCAACAAATATTTTACCTCTCGATACAAAGGTCACCTGCAGCCAACTGGTCCCTTACGATGAGGAGAGCAGGAACTGTGGCGATGGCTGGAGGATCGAGGGTTGGAGACAGAGACAGCGACGACGAACACAGCCGGGCCGCTGGTGAGCGCTAGGGGATGCAGGAAAGCACGTGCGACAGCTGGTGACCCTGCGCATCTTCTGAACATGCTACAAATTAGCACCTGAATGAAGGAAGAGCAACAAATATTTTACCTCTCGATACAAAGGTCACCTGCAGCCAACTGGTCCCTTACGATGAGGAGAGCAGGAACTGTGGCGATGGCTGGAGGATCGAGGGTTGGAGACAGAGACAGCGACGACGAACACAGCCGGGCCGCTGGTGAGCGCTAGGGGATGCAGGAAAGCACGTGCGACAGCTGGTGACCCTGCGCATCTTCTTCCTCCCACCGGCGACTGTGATAACACCGAGAGGAGCAGCTGATGGTACGAATCGGTGGAGGATGCCGCGGGGAAGCAGGGCGAGATGGCCTCTGATGCGCGCCGGCGGCTAGGGCAATCCGAAGGGGGCATGGATGCGGCGAATCGGTGGGCGGCGGCGGCGGCGAGAGCGGGGATCGGGAGTGAGAGGTGAGATGAGCGACGGCGCAGGCCGCAGGCACGCCTCGAAGCTTCCGGTGGTAGCTAGCTGGAGAAGCTGGAACCGTTGATCCGCATATCAACGGCCGAATGGAACCAGCCAATCAGAAGCCGGAGAACTGCACGCGATTTAGAGATGTAGAGATTGCATGCTCGACGATTTCGTTCTCTTTCCTCCCTCTCTCACCTCAAATCCTAGGTGGCATTCTTCCCAGACGGCTGAGTCATGCCATTGTACGTGCCTAAGGAGAGGTAGAGTAATGGGCATTTCCTCTTAAAAAATAGAGAAAAAAATTGTGCAGTCAAAAAACAACGTTCATAAAACCGAAAGTGGAAACGAAAAAAGAAAACAAGCATAGGCAAAAAAAAAAATTGAAAATATGGCGGCGCCAATTTATCAGAACACATACTGTAGCTTACTCATGGATTAAATGCAGGGGCCCTCCAATTCAGGACTAGTACATCGCAATGCCTGCATCTCCAAAACACGGATACTTCGCCACTGTCACACTGGCTCCAGCGACCACCCTCGCAGAATTTCATCTCAGCAAGTAGACATCAGCAAAGAATTTCATCTCCAGCTCCCGAGGGCGTCGCAGGACCAATTCATCTCACACCACATCTAAGAGAAACCTAGAAAACACCAGTAGTAAGTGGAACAGCCACAAATACTCAAAGTTACGGATAATAGATGGATAGTGGTGTAGTATAATGGGCGAAGCCTTCACTAGTGTTGTTGTGTGGATGTCCCTCTATACCGCCCCTTAAGAGTGATGCCATATCAATTATCTCCCTGTCACCTTATCATGGGCCCGGCATTTAACATAATGAAAAAAAGGAGTTAATTGAATTCCAGATATTTGAAGTTTAAAACTCGTTGGAATTTGACAAAAATCCGTGCAAGCGCTCGATTACAAAGTGGCAGTAGCGAACACCAAGGCAGAATTCCTTCCAGTTACTAGTATCCAAATCCACCCACAAGTCAAAATTTTACTTTACAAAAGGTGGTCTTGTGGTCATCACAAAGCAGGTCCTGAGCTCAATGCTGCAACGTACAGAGCCATATCCGAAAGCTATGTAGCTCGGTCGGCGGCAATGAAACCATTTGCTCTCATGCTGTCCCTGCAGTTTTACGCTTCTTGAAACTAGGAGAGTGCATGGATGCACGACTCCCACGATCTTGTTTCTTGTTGAACGTACCGACTCTTGTTCTTTTGTTGCTGCCGGGGGATTTATCGCCTCTGTTTCTTTGACCATTTCCTGGTTGCCATTTGGACTTCGACTTGAAATTAGGCCTATCGCCTTTCCCTCCTGAAGCTTTGCCTTGCCAGTTTTTAGCAACATGGGAGCTACCTTCCCTTGCCCCTTTATTTTTGAAATGAAAATCCTTTGCTTGCTTCTGTCCAGTTGACCAAGCCTTCGATATTGGTCGACTAAGTGTTTCTTCTTGTCCAGATTCAGCATTACAATCAGATCGTTTTCTCCTGTTTAATATTAAAATATGTAAGTAACTTGTAAAGAAACATAAAAAGAAACTAACAGAACCGGCTAACCTTTTAGCATCATGTTGTGCATGTCCTTGTGCTTCAGCCTTTGCATCTTCAGCTTGATTATGATTTCCCTTGCGACCCTGCAAATTGAGTATCCAGCACCTGTGAAGAATCGCTGATATGCCGATTTGGTACAATAAAATGTACAACTCTTTTTATTATTAAAGATGGAAAGAGCTATTTACTTTGAACTGTCCAATTACGCCGATTTAAGCATCAAATTTCATACGTCAGATGAACACAAAGCGCAAAGAGCTCACATCTCTGTATGGTGTTAATTAAGAAAAGCAACAGAACTACTTGGAAAAGGACCATGACATATGAAAAAACAAAATCCAATTTCTCCTGTTTCATCCCTTTGACTCATGGGAAGCTAAAGGGCAGATGGTTTGTTGCTACAAAATTTTCGGCTGGATTGGGCATGCCTACCAGTCGCTGTAGAGGAAGGGTCTTATTACAACCTTGCCAAATCATTACAGTTACGAAACACAAGAACAAGCTTATATATATACGTTGTTTCTACAGATGTGCAACTAACAAACTGGTAACAGGAATCTCACCTCCTCAACCTTTCTTAAAAAGACCTTGAACTTTTCAGGTGTATTTAAGTTGACTGCATCAAAACCACATTTCCTAATCAATATTTCCACTATTAATGCAACCTGCAAATATAACACGACAGCATGCCACATTAGGTACCACCTGTACAGAACACAATAAGAGAATAGAAATTAAAATTAAAAACCTGGAACAATTATACTAACCTTCCCTTTGAAATGGTGTTTTGTAACTGATGACCATGGTAATATCCCACTCAGGATATCTGCTTGCAAATTCACTAGTTTCTCTGTTTGTAAAGAAGTTACCAATACCTTAACAAAGCCCAAAGATGCCTAAAAAACCACAAATCAGATGTAACAGAAAGTATCAGATTGAGCATAGAAACACTTTAAAGACAGGAACACCATCATAGAACTCACCTTAGTTACTTCAATAGCTTTATGTTGCAGCAAAACTAAAACTGATGGTATCAGATTTGGAACTTCAAGGCAAAAATCAGCGTCATTGCCAACGCGGGTCGGCCCGAGTGGCTAGCACCGCCGCTCCAGGGGCGTTGGCTCCTGTTGATGCTGGCCGGTGGCCCGGATTCGATCCGCCGCGGCACCTGCACTGTAGCGACTATTTCCTGCGATATGGCTCTGGTCGCTGCAGTGCATAAAAAAAATCCCCTCGCTCCTCCGTTGGACCAAAGCATAGGTTAAGTACTCGCGCCGATTCTCACCGGCCTGCTGAGTCCCTGTGTATGGTGCGGCGGAGGGTTCGGGGGTTTTCTCGATCTGTGTGAGACGATCGTTCTCCTTAAAAAATGCCCGGGGGCCGTCATACCCCCCGCAGGTCGAGTTTTTTTTTAAAATCAGCGTCATTATATATAAGCAATGATAGTGCAGCTATCGCTCCGCTCACTATGTGAGGAGATGGACTAGAAAGACATCCCATTACCTGAAAAGAAAGACGATAGTGAATAAGCTTCAACAATGAAACTTCTATGTACTAAACTGTCGTCTTAGGTGCATGCCATATGAAACTACTTTGCTTATTCACACCATATATCAAAGGGCTTATATTCTACTACACTTTATTGTCAGGCATAAATTCCATATCTGGAATCTGTACATTCTTAAGGTTTCATAGTTTGAAATTTCCTTTGAGACTTGTTCTTATAGAGTTGATGCAATAAGCATCAATGACACCATGTCACTGAGACACATGCCCCAAGATTTCTTTCACGAATAACAAATATGAACCGCAAGGATTCATAGGAAATGAAATAAAGGTGTACCACAAAAGGCAAGGTCTTGAGAGCTGAGAAAAGTTGCTTTAGCTAACCATTGTAAAAAGTCGTTGAAGTCCTGAATCTACACAATTTGACTCAGAGCTCCTCAAGCTAGAACTAATCGCCAGGAGAACATCATATGATAATCTTCTACTTGCTTTCTTAGTCTGCAGCAGAAAAAAAAAAGAGGATAGGTATGAATACAATAAAATAAAACATAATGCCAGAAGGCATAGAAAAATTCTGGTCACCAGATCTTTTGCTTCACAATAACATGCTTTAATTGTTAAAAAGAAAAATGACGTGAACCATTATAGGGAAGGCTACACTATTAGTAATTGATTGACACATGAGGTAGGGAAAAAACCTTTAGCCCGAGTATTAGCTCATTTATAATCAAGAATGCCTTCTTGTTGGTGCTCTCTTCATTAACCTTGAATAGTAAAACATAAGTCAGAATATGAACATCAAGAACAAGCAGACGGATAAACCCAAGCTAAGCAGAATGTACCTAGGCTAAGGCAATTCATGAAAACAAGCACAAGGTAAGACCCATGCCTAAGTAGTCGTGCTTCAAGAAGAATCATGTTCATGGATCTATACTGGCTCGGCAGGCACATGCAATTAGGAAAAATCAAACTACAGCATTACATTATTCAAGTGAAGTAAATATAACCTGATTAAACCTTAATGATGGTGAATGCCATTATAGCTTCAGAGGTTTTTGAGCTGTACAACAGGTACGGCAATATCAGAAGTACATGTTTTCAACTATTGATGCTGTCTACTTTTGATACATATTAAGTTGAACTGAGGACCTTAAAAGCCAATTGCCATTTTACATCTCTCAGTCTAATAAGGGTGGAACTTTATTGCAGTCAGTCAATTAAGGTTCTAAGGCCTACAGCTATTGAACAAAAAGGTGTTCGGCTTATGAAATAAATTTGAGTGCTCCGTGGATCCTGTACGTATAATTAGATGTGTGAGGTTAGGTCACCAAGTAGGATGTCATTTACATATTTACTAGCTAAAACCAAATTTAAAAGGACACCCAGGTATTTGTAAGAACCCTAACCTCTTAGTATAAATATGTTTGTGTCGACGTTTTTGTCGGCAATTATATATTAGGGGGCTACGCAAGAACCAAGAATACGATGGTGAAGACAAGAACGCCGAGTTTATACAGGTTCGGGCCTCTCGGAGGATAACAACCCTACGTCCTGTCTTGGGTGGTATTGTATTGTGTATATTGAGATGAGATCCCTGCCCGCCTTATATATCCGGGGGAACATGGTTACATGGAAAGTATCCTAGTCGGTTACAACATAGAATTACTTGGAGTACAAGACAATAAGCTTGCCGATTAATCTGCGCCTCCCTTCTAGATATTTGAGGCACTCGGTCTTGTTTGGACCAGCCCGACTACCCTATCTAGGTATTCGGCCTTGCTTGTCTTGAGGTATCCGGGGGTCATAGTAACGACAGTAGCCTCCAAGTGCTTTTTGATTGATCTTGATTGCTTCCCGACTAGGAATTCCTCCATGTACGGATAGTCTTCCCAAATGATATTGAGAGATTAAAAAGGACTTGAATAAGTCATATAATATAAAGATGAAAACCTTCTGTTACTAGCCTCGGGTAGACCAAGATTAGTAAGGCCTTGAATTAGGCATATCGACTGTTGATAGATGATATCCGAGTGTAGGCTTGTATGAAGCTTGAATCCTTGGCGAAAAATTTGAATATGCACGTTGAGTGCATCTATTAGATGTAGCCCCCGAGCTTCTGTATAATACGAAGAATTATACAGAAGATCAAAGTGAGCCTAGTCGTGATGACCGTAAATTTGATTCCATGACATTTATTAGATGTGAGGAAATATGCATGCTGAGTGTATCCATTAGATGTAGCCTCCGAGCTTCAGCTTAATTGGAACAATTGAGGTGAAGATCAAGGGCGAATTTTGGGTAAAATCCGACTATAGAAAGTCAAGGATGTGAGGCAACCCGTGTGCCTGGCATGATAGCCGAGCAATATGATGGAACTCATGCAAGTGAGTCCATATGGACTAGCCCCCGAGTATGTGGACAATTGGAACAATTGTGTACAGCCTCAAGAGAGACTAGAGAGTATGAAAAATATAAGATGAAGCCATAAAAGCATGGTCAATAAACGGGCCGAGTAATTGTCCGTCAATTTTGTTGCTGCGCCACTGTTGTTGTTGATCTGTCCGACTGATTGGAGCCAAAAAAAAAAAATAAACCTTCTGGGACTGACAGCATAACCGAGTAAATTACTCTGGTCGAGTAATTTGGCCGGCTGGTTATGTGCTTGACAAAGGACTGATCCTGTTGCCGCCGAGTAATCTGTGTACGAGCAGATCGACACATGCTGAAGATGATGTAGTTCCTGAGCCTTATCTGTACGTCGTGGGACGAGGCCAAGTAAGTAGTAGCCAATAAGGCGATGGCCGAGTGAGTTGTACATCTTCCCAAATGCTATATTAGCCGGGAGTTTGTAGAAGACTTGAAACAAAATTCATGAATAGTAATTCCCGAGTGGCATCAAGCCCCCGAGCGTAGCAGATACGCTCATGAACTCCGAGAGAATTGTATGATAAATTCCTGCAGATAAAACGAAGTAATAGATTATGTAGTAGTCTGTCAAAAATAATCAAGTACATGACCGTAACAACAGGGTTGTTTTTAATCATCATGATTAAGTAATGTGAATCGGCTCAGCCGTTCTTTTCAACTCTGATAGCCGAGTAGTGTCCTATGTTTATGCACTCTTAGAACCTAGCCGGCCCTGTATGACGTGGGACGCTGGGTCAGCACACGTTTAGGGAGACGACGGCGTCAGTTAGAGCACAATCGGAGCAACTACAGCGTACAGAAGTCTACAAGATTGACATAAGTCGTAAGATTAAATGATGATGAGTGTTTGTCAAGTGAGCCTCTATGACTGTTTTCAGGGACCAGTTGCCGCCTTATGTTTATGCACTCTCAGTCGGAGCTTCACAATCGGGACAAACAAGGCTTACTTAGTCGGCAAGAGATACTCAAGACATAACTCATACGGTTTATACAGCCCCCGGCTCTGTATGTAGTAAAATGTACTGAATACAGAGCCAAGACCATAAAGGGAGAAAACTGTATTTAATTATTGATACGAAGGCTCATGAAAATGAGGAGTGTGAAACACTCGGATAAATAATGAGACTATAAAAGATGACTTAGCTTGTTTGATAAGCTGTGTCATCGCGGTGCCGTGATAAGGCAAGTGTGTAGAACACCGAGTAGATGCTGCCATATGCTGAGTAGACTCGTGGCTGAATGACTGTCACCGTAGCCGAATGACTGTATAGGCGGAGTGGTCGCCACAGCATACAAGTGGCCGAGAGGCGACCATCGCCGAGTACACACCTGTTCTCAAAGAAACAATTGGTGCATGCAAAATATATACAATATATAATCCATAATAAGTAAATTATTAATGGAATTGTTAAAGAATACAATAATATGGAGAATATAAATAAGAATAAGAGGATTCTTCTCTGTTGGCGTGGTTGTTTTGGAGTTGGTGATTCCAGACTCAACATCAAGCTGCCGATTCCAGAAATCCAATAGGGAACTGCTGAGCGTGTATATGCTCGTATTGATTGCAGTGCATGTAGAATACTTAAGCCGCTGATTCCAGAAAATTCAGTTGATGCCGTGATGAAGACAGAAGTGCATGAGATGTTATCCAGAGATAAATATGTGAGACAATGAATGTCATAGATGAATATCTAGAAGTTCAGGAGTAAATATCCAGATTCCAGATATCCAGTAGATAGAAGTCCAAGAATTGAATAATATCCAGAAGTCCAATATTTAAAGCTCCAGAAGGCTTGTAATAATATTAAGAAGTCCAGATGGCCGATATTGTGAAATCCGGTGGGCCAATATTATGAAATCCAGATGACCAGCATTGAGAAATAATCCAGACAACCAATGTTGAAAATTCAGATGGCCAGTATTATGAAATCAAGAGAGCCACTGTTATGAAATCCAGTCGGCGAGTATAATTCCAGGAATCCATACAACCAATAACGATGATAAACATGGCCGAGAAATCACCGCAATATATATTGTGGCTGAGAAGTTGAATTATTGAGTCATTGACCATGTCGCTGAGTGGCTAGGTCGCCGAGTAACCGCCATGGCTGAATAGCCGGGAGGCCATTGCTGGCCTGTTTGTGATAGCAATTTTCTCATCCTCATGATGACGACGAGATGGAGTCCAGATTGAACTCAATCAAGCCGCAGGCCTCACGCACAGGTGCAACCAGTCTATGCCAAAAGAGCATTACGTGAGGAATAGTTAATTGAAAACGATCGGTTAGATCAAAAACAATACAATATATGGAAAACAAAGTAAAGAAAGACTCCTCTTTGTTGGTTGCATGTTGATTTTGCTCCCGTATGAGTTCCAAGACATGAAGCAACGACACAATTTTGCCCCTGGATGATGAGTCGTGCTTGCCTAGGACTTGCTCAGAAAGTTCATACGAACTAGAACTTCGTCTCCGAGACAAACACGCCAAGTCGGCGAGTTACAAACTGCCTCCAGAGCCTTGTGTATGCGTAGTTGAACTCCATGCCATGTACACATACACGCCGAGTCGACGGAACGCAAACCGCCGAGGCCGGATGACGCTGTACGTCAGAGTGGGCCGTCGCCGCCGCCACCGCCGCCGTGTGTCGTGGAGGGGCCGTGGTGACCGAGAGATCACCATCGATCATACGCCAAGTAGTTGCCGGAGCCTGATGGCCGGCGCCGAGTAGTTGCCCCAGCCTGATGACCGGCGTAGACACTGGTAGTCGACTCATGAACGTCTCACGAGTTAAAGTCCGAGCTATCTCGAACTTGTTCAGCCTCCAGTGCTAGTACATGGCAAAAATCCATCACGTGAGAACATAAACTACTCCGGAGAGTAGATTGATTAGGAATAAAATAAGGAAATCAGGAATAGAAAAGGAAGGAATCTTCCCTGTTCTTATTCGGAGATTATCTCATCTGGAACCAGAGTTGCACTTGGACTCCATGTGCAAGTAGAACTCGACGAGTTTTTTAGGTTGGATGACTCGTTGTTCGATGGTTTGCCTGGAGACGACAAAGCTTAAGCCTCCTTGGAACTTGATGATGCAGGGACGTCGCAGCCGGGTCAAGCAGATCGGCAGGACGACGAAGCTTGAAGCCTCGAGACTTGATGATGCAAGGGCGCCACAGCTGGGTTGGCTCGGCGCAGCTCAGCAAGGACGTCGACTTGAAGCTGGTACGCGCGGCTATTGTCTTGACGTGACAATCCGCCGAGTAGTGATTTGATGCTGGACGCCGGATCAAGCTCCCCATTGAAGGTGTCGATGTAGATCTTGTCCATCGTACTCGACGAAAGGATTCCAGCGCTAGCCCCACGGTGGGCGCCACTGTCGACGTTTTTGTCGGCAATTATATATTAGGGGGCTACGCAAGAACCAAGAATACGATGGTGAAGACAAGAACGCCGAGTTTATACAGGTTCGGGCCTCTCGGAGGATAACAACCCTACGTCCTGTCTTGGGTGGTATTGTATTGTGTATATTGAGATGAGATCCCTGCTCGCCTTATATATCCAGGGGAAAAGGGTTACATGGAAAGTATCCTAGTCGGTTACAACATAAAATTACTTAGAGTACAAGACAATAAGCTTGCCGATTAATCTGCGCCTTCCTTCTAGATGTTTGAGGCACTCGGTCTTGTTTGGACCAGCCCGACTACCCTATCTAGGTATTCGGCCTTGCTTGTCTTGAGGTACCCGGGGGTCATAGTAACGACAGTTTGCAATACAAAAATAATTTGCAGGTAGATCGCCATGCTCTTTAGACACCGCAGGCAAAGCAAGGTGAAAGAGGCTTTGGCTCTGCATGGTGGTCCAGTGGAGAAAAGAAAAACTACATTTCGACAAACAAAGCACATCCATGGTCCGGAGAGTTCTTTGACAAACAATGGTCGTGATATTTCATAATGCAAGCCCTCAAAAAGTAATGAATAATGTATTTTGAATTAACGATCAACGGAAAAGATCAATTGTCAACCTACCTTAATCATGTGAATTAATAAATATTGGTAGCATAATAATTGGCTTTCGAGAACTGCATTATCCGAATCTGGCTTTACTCCATGAAGCAACATCATTATTTCATCCAAATGGGCCAATGAATATCCATTGTGTTCCTGAAGGTAAGAAAAGGATGAGACCACAATAGCAAGAGACCAAAACAAATAATTGTTTGAATGCACATGAGAAATTACTGCTGACCTTCACAATTATGCTCAATGCGATGAGGGCATTGCTGTCACAAGATCTGCTGCTGTTCTGTAAAGGAGAAGATAAAGCAGTGTGGAAAATCAATGTCAACCAACAGTTGGACCTTGAAAACAACAACAACAACAACATAGCCTTTTGTCCCAAGCAAATTGGGGTAGGCTAGAGATGAAACCCACAAGAAACAAAGATAGGATAAGCACAAAAGAGGCACAAGGCAAAAGGTAGAAAAAGAGATGAAAAGAAGAAGAAATAGATCATAGTTCAGGCACGTTGATTGCGAATCTCCAAGCGCTCCTATCCATAGCTAACTCTTTGGAGATATTCCACTCCTTCAAGTCTCTCTTAATCGATTCGTCCCAAGTCAGGGTAGGTCTACCTCTACCTCTCTTTATATTATCGGCTCGCTTTAGAACCCCCCTACGCACCGCCGCCTCGGGGGGGCCTCCGCTGGACATGTCCAAACCATCTTAGCCGATGTTGCACCAATTTTTCCTCAATTGGTGCCACCCCTACCTTGTCCCGGATATCTTCATTCCGGACACGATCCCTTCGTGTATGCCCGCAGAACCAACGTAACATACGCATCTCTGCTACACTTAACTGCTGGACATGCCGCCTTTTTGTAGGCCAACATTCAGCACCGTATAGCATCGCCAGACGAATCGTCGTCCTATAGAACTTACCTTTTAGCTTTTGTGGCACCCTCTTGTCACAGAGGACGCCAGAAGCTTGGCGCCATTTCAACCAGCCGGCTGAAATTCTATGTCTCACATCCTCGTCGATGTCGCCGTCCTTTTCTAGCGTCGACCCTAAGTATCGAAAAGTGTTCTTCTTGGCTACCACTAGCCCATCGAGGCTAACGTCTCCATCCTCATGCCTAGCCGCGCTGAACTCGCACCTCATGTACTCGGTCTTTTTCCTACTAAGTCTGAACCCCTTCGACTCTAACGTCTGCCTCCACAGCTCTAGCTTCGTATTAACGCCTTCCCTACTCTCATCAACTAGCACCACATCGTCAGCAAAGAGCATACACAAGGGATATCACCTTGTATGTCCCTTGTGACCTCATCCATCACCAAAGCAAATAAATAAGGGCTCAATGCTGACCCTTGATGTAGTCCTATTGTAATTGGAAAGTCACTGGTGTCGCCACCACATGTTCGAATACATGTCGTCGCACCCTTGTATATATCCTTGATGAGGGTAATGTACTTAGTTGGGACTTTGTGCTTCTCCAAGGCCCACCACATGACACTTCTCGGTACTTTGTCATACGCCTTCTCAAGGTCAATAAAGACCATGTGCAAGTCCTTCTTCTGCTCCCTGTACCTCTCCATCAATTGTCGTATTAAGAAAATCGCCTCCATAGTCGACCTTCCAGGCATGAACCCAAACTGATTTTGGGTCACACTTGTCACTCTTCTTAGACGATGTTCGATGACCCTCTTCCAGAGCTTCATCGTATGGCTCATCAGCTTAATCCCACGGTAGTTAGTGCAACTTTGAACATCCCCCTTGTTCTTGAAGATCGGCACTAAAATACTTCTCCGCCATTCTTCCGGCATCTTGTTGGAGAGAAAAATGAGATTGAAAAGCTTAGTTAACCATGCTATCGCTTTGGCATCGAGGCATCTCCACACCTCGATGGGGATACCATCAGGACCCATCGCTTTACCCCCCTTCATCCTCTTCAAAGCCTCCACGACCTCTGCCTCCTGAATTCTCCTCACAAAGCGCCTGTTGGTATCATCAAATGAGTCGTCCAACTCTAGAGTAGGACCCTCATTCTCCCCATTGAACAACTTGTCGAAGTACTCTCACCATCTCTCCTTGATTACCTCATCCTTCACCAGAAGTCGATCTGCCCCATCCTTGATACATTTGATTTGGTTGATGTCCCTTGTTTTCCTCTCGCGGATCCTAGCCATCCTGTAGATGTCCTTCTCCCCTTCCTTCGTGTTTAGCCGCTGATAAAGGCCATCATACGCTTTGCCCTTTGCTTCACTCACAGCTCGCTTTGCAGCCCTCTTCGCTGCTTTATAGCCCTCGATGTTGGCTGCACTCTTATCAAGGTGTAGGCGTTTGAAGCACTCCTTCTTCTCCTTGATAGCCCTTTGCACCTCATCATTCCACCACCACGTGTATTTCGCTTCTTGTTTGCCTCCCCTACTCACACCAAACACTTCTGAAGCTACCTTCCGAACACATGTTGCCATCTTTAACCACATGTCGTCTGCATCTTCTCCTTCCTCCCAAGGCCCCTCACCTAGCATCCTCTCCTTAAAGGTTTGGGCCGCTTCCCCTCTAAGCTTCCACCACTTCGCTCTCGCGATCTTGGCACGTTTGTCCCGATGGACACATACCCGAAAGCGAAAGTCCGCCACCACAAGCTTGTGTTGAGGGACAACACACTCCCCAGGTATCACTCTACAGTCTAGGCACGAACGTCTATCCTCCCTCCTTGCAAGGACAAAGTCGATCTGGCTCGAGTGTTGTCCACTTTTAAAGGTCACTAGGTGGGATTCCCTCTTCCTAAAGAGGGTGTTCGCTATCAACAGTTGGACCTTGGAGGTAACAAAAACAGAAATAAGCAAAGAGTACCAGCAAAGAAGTCTTAACAAATTCAAAGAAAATATCAAGCAGTTCTTCATCAGCAGCTTCAGCAAGCGTTGAAATGATCTCCAATAACACAGACCTGCAAATGCAGAATTTTAATCATTTAAGTATAAGAAGATTGTGCATGTTATTGTAAGTTCCATTAGATGAAACACATAGAAGAAAAATTATTATGTATAATGTTATAACAAGCTTGCAATAGCAGCTTGTCTTCTACTCTATTTCTCTACAGAATAACCAACTATAGCAAAAAGAACCAATATTGTAGGTTAGTACACAGAAATAAGAGAATTAACAAACCTCTTATCATTTAGTCCCTCTGCTGCATCAGTACTCTTTTCATCCTTTTCATCTACCTCATTAGCTTGGCATTCTGTACTCTCTGCATCCAAGGAGTTATCTTCTAAATCGAACCTTTTGACTAGTGAAACAAATAATTCACGGATGTTTGTGCTACTGGAAAGTAGAGCTACACATCTCAAAGCATCCTGGAAAAAGACAGAATGATCAGACCAGATACAGCAGATTGTTTTAGTCAGAAAATAGCTGAAGATAACATAGAAATTATTTTAGCTAGCACAAGAAAGAGTAACGATTAAAATCAAGTTAGTCAATAAATCATTGCCAAGGACAAAATTGGTGGCTCAGAACTGACCCTTCAGGAACCAAATAAAAAACAAAGTGCAAATTCTAGTTTCAACACTTGGTGGTTTTGTGTAAACCTTGGAAAACCCAATTTTATTCAGTTGGTACGGAGCCTTTGGCATGTTCATTGTTTGGAAGAAACAAGTTTTTCATTCCTTATCTTTGTGCTTTGTTCATAACAGTAAAAGCTACTTCTGGTAAAACTCGCGTTGTGAACAAGATACCGTAACGGTTCTATATATGTCAACTAAAAAAGGTTAAGTGAGACTTAAGAGGTTCAAATCTGACTTAATAAATGTGTTCTGCTAAAGGATAATATCAGCATAGGCTGCAGTAACCAATCATGTTTTGCTAAAACTTGAGATAAAATAGGCTCAGCATATACATTCATATACCACAAGCCGTGTATGCATGTATGTACATGAATTAGATATTTTTCAAATAGTTTATCAACATGCACATGACTGAATTAAGTAGTTTGAAAACTCAGTCACTAAATAATCAATTACAGTAACAAAGAGAAACAGATGAGTGGGGCTGCACCTTCAGATGAGCACGCTTTTCTGGTGAGGATTCAAAGAAATAGTCTGCAAAAGTGCAAAGAAGATCGGCAGAATGTGATGCCAGAACTTTCATGGTTTTGCAGGCATCCTTTTTGGAGCATCTCTCTAAACGAGCACAATTGAAATTACTGGGATTTGAGGAGAACAATGCTGAAAGTTCCACATAGATTGCAACATCTTCTTGATCGCTGCTTAATCTTCTGGTTCCATCCACAAGGTGCTGAGAGACAATAAATAAAATATCTCAGATAGGGCATGAAGCCATGAACATCTTCATAGTTCCAAATTAAGACAAGGATTTAACAACAAAAGGCAGCAGTAACTGAACCTGCAGGGCTTTAGCAGCATGTTTGTGCAGACATTCATCACACTTCAATAATTCAACCAGTAACTTGGACAGGGAACCAAAACTGTGACACACATCAATGGGATAGCGGCAGAAGGCAGGAAGCAAATTCCACAGTTGATCAGTCCAAGAGAGCAAGTTTTTACGAATCCGTGTTTTCTTTACTGAAATTTAAGAAAAAGGTTATGAAGATATGCTGTGTGTGTACGAATAAGTTATTAGCAGCTAGTTACTTACCCCTATTAGAAGCGTTCTGTACAGATCTTGCTAGCAGTACAATACGCTCTAGAAAAAGCAACGGGGCTCCATATATATACTTGTCCAAAATGGGTAGAAGCCAATTATTTGAGCACGTCAACTTATCTTCATCAAAAGCTACTGGAACTAACGAAAGGATTTTATCTGGTCCCATAGCAATCACTGCTGCTCCAATGCACTCTTCAACTTACAAGAGACAGAAATTAAACAAAAACTACAACATACAAAGCAATGAAATAGTCTGTCATGAATTAAGGGTACAAACACCTCTTGTGGAAGCATATGACAGTAATACATAAAACAAATATACCCATAGATGTGCTTACGTTCTTCAGACGTGATTTGTCTATTTTCATAGCCAACTGTGACAAAGTAAGGAGAATATCTTTCATAAAGACATAAGAACTCTCTCCTGCAGAAGAATTAATGTATACAGAAGAGAATGGGTCAATCACATGAATAAGACCAAGAAGATGCACGCAAAATGATACACAGTATCTTCTTCGTTTTTTAATCAAAAACAGTAGGATATGCTCCTACTGCGCATTATATCAACCGCCTGATGATGAGGTTAAGTGGTTAGCTACTCCTAGGAGTTAGAATATTTATGGCGTGTTACAATTCGATAAGAGATGCAAGTGCTGAAATAACTGAAGACATACCAAGTTTGAGAAACAAAACCAAGACTACTGTTAAGATACCGTCCGGAGGATTAGTACACGTGTGAAGTTTGTTATTGATTGATAAACAGATTGATTTCATGGCAGCTTGATTGCTCAAACCCTCAACGTCACAGTCGGTCATCTGTGATCCATTAGTGACAAACCCATTCTGGTCGATATGAGAATCAATGAAGTCTCTTAACACTTTTGCAATGTCATCAAACATTTTCTGTCCAAAATTAAGTACCCTGCCAAATTGAGAGTTTAACGGTAGGTTAAATTGGTAAGGCTATATCACTAAAAAAAAAAGAAGGGAAAAGTGTGAAACAGAGCAATCATAAGGGTGCACCGGAAAATAAAAAGAAGTACACATGTATGCAATAGATCCTTCAGAATGCAAGACCACAAGGAATCTATGTACTTAAGCATGCAATAAAATAACTATAGCATACAGAACGCAGAAGATACTCTTTCAAAAGAAACCCAGAGAAACAGGATGGGAACATTAAACTATCAAAAGAGTGTATAGCGATAATTTCTTCCATCGGAAAACTGAAGACAGTGGACTCGGTTCCATATGCACCAGTGATAACATAAATAAAATGGCTATTTCCGAAGACGTTCAACCAATACAGATCAATTGAACACTGTAACATCATTTTTCTTTTCAAATCGATATGCGTACATCATAATAGACGCATCCATTAATCATACAAGGCTGATGCATCAAACATGTAAAACGGACCTGAAACGGCCTCAAAGGCTGCTGGAAGGACCTTCATCCACAATTTTGGTTGACCAACGAGTTTGGCCAAACAACTTTTCAACAGGAGCAATGCTGAGACAATAGTGTCATCAGGCTTTTTCTCATTGTATGGCAGGTAAGCAACCACTAAGGATACAAGACTCTCCACCTCTGAATCTCTGATTCAACATTATCAGCTTTCAGATGATCCAGCAAGATTTCCAAAAGCCTAAGGACATGCCTGGTAAAACGAGAGCTCAAAAGCTGATAAGAATCTGAGAACACCCTTTTCCTTGCGTTCTTCGACAGATATGGAACTAAGACAACCAGTGCACCTAGCATGTGAGCCGCTTCTGTCTCTTTACCCTCGGAAAAATCTGAATCCAGATCGATAAGACTTTGCGGCATGTAGGACGCGGGCGTAAGGGGGAGGCCGTCGTCGAGGAGGATGGAGCGGATAGCGGCGGCGGAGGCGAGCAGGTGGCTGTGCTGCTGGGCGGTGGAGCGGCCGTAGCGCGCGGTGAGGGCGGCGCATACGTCGCCGGATAAGGATTCGAGAGGGAGTGAGGGTTGGGAGGGCTCGTCTGCTTCTGCGTCGACGGCGGCCGCCGCCGCTCTCTGCTTCCGCTTCATGGCCGCGTCGTGAGGTGACAGACCGCGCCGGCAAAGGGCTTTGGGGGTTTTGAGTTGGGGGGTAAGTTCCATTTTCCTGCCCTAGGGTTATCACAATCACGATGAAGGGCGAGGGCCAAATAAAATTCAGACTTTATACCAACTTAAAATAACTTGAAAAATCATATCATAAGTACAATTTTGACATTACTTCTTATTACTTTATGTGCTATACAATATTTGTAATTTTCTATACAACACAAAATTGTTTAACATGTTGTTAAGTACATAGTACTACTAGATATTACTCACTGTGACACATAGACCGTATACAGCAATAGACATAATGTATTTAACGGAAAATAAGCCCAATCATGATAACAATCAACGACAAAACAAGCGGAGTAGCTTCTAGCAGAGATCTTTTTTTCCCCACGCCATGATCGCGTACGATTCATGTGGATTTGCATTCGAGCAACATCCAATTGAAGTCTCTCGACTCTTCGGTTTCGTTCCCCAAGCTACAGTAGCAAAGGGCGACCCGGAGGCGATCTTGTTTCTCCGGCGCCGATTCCGCCGCCGTCCGTTCCCCTCCGGCGTGGAGGTGGATGGGGGCGGTTGAATCGGCGTCCGGTGTACATATACTACCTATTTAGCTTAGGTTTGAGTAGGTAGGGTTCTCTTCTTCATCCGGCGAGCCTTGGGTGGTCCTCGTCGGACCGGAGGCGGTGTCGCGGCCTAGCGACGGGGCGGCTGCTGGCCCTGCACGCCTCTGTGCGGTGGCCGCGGGCGTTGCTGCGTGGTGTTGCCCTGGGCGCGGTCCGGGCGGCCCGGGTGGCGTTGGTGCTGCTGGGGCTGGGTCCTGGCTTCGCATGGAGGCTGCTGGCCCTGGAGGCCGGATGCTTGCGTGCCGGTGTCGGCGTCCTGGATGGCGGCGTCCACCGCGGCTGTTGGCTCTGGTGCGGGTCTGGCAGGTACACCCTCGTGTTGCCGTGGTGGAGTTTTGTCCGTCCTTGTTGTCTCGCTGGTAGTCTTTTCCGGCGAGTGAAAGGATGGAACTTTTGTGCCGGCGTTGCGGATGTGTAGGCGACGTTTGGCTTCTTTTGATCCGGCCGACTACGGTGACGACGACGACCGTGATATGCTTTCTGTCCTGGACTGTCGGTGATGCGGAGGCACCGGCCCGTCCGTGGAATTTTTTCTCCCGAGCCTCCTCCGTGTCGACGGTGCTTTGCTCTCCGGTGCTGTCGCCGGGCTTTGTGGAGAAGAGGTTCCTTCGGAATCCACCACCAGGAGAGCTCGTCCAGGATTGCAGAGGAGCGGTTGGTGTTGAAGCTTCGGCGAGCAGCGGGCGTGTTGAGCGACGTCGGAGCTGTGGCGGTTGGCGACGTGATAGGCGATGGCGATGGCGGTCAGCGGCGCGTCGAGTAACGGCGGCTTTGACGATTGGTACCGCGTCAGGCGGCGTCGGGGCTGGGGGGCTCCTAGGGGTTCCTTTCTTTAATGCCAGCTTTCTTTCTGTAATCTGTTTGGACTTTTGTTTTTCTGGTACCTCTCGTCGCGTGGTGACAGTCGTGCTTTTATCTCTTGAGGGACGCGTTTGTTTTCTGGGTATAGATGTAGGGGAGTTCGTGTGTGTTTGAGTGAGTTGTGTCTCCTTGATGTACACGAACAGATACTACATTTGTATTCAGCAATGAGAGGTTCAAAAAAAAAAAAACATCCAATTGAAGTGGTAGAGAGGCTTGAAAGCACCGCGTCAATATTGGCCAAACCAAATGTAATAGCTAAGTACGTCCTTCGATTGAGGGCAAAAATGTGTGGATGTCAGCTTGCTGCTCTGGCTGCAGCGGTGAGAGAGGAAAATATTTTATGCAGCTGCAGCAAGCACAAACGATCACGCTCTTAATGGAGCTGAAAATCGGCAATAGGCAATTAATGCTTGCGTGTCAGTCGGTTGGATACATTGTGAGCAGCGGTAGTAGTTGAAACCCGGTAATAGCACTACTACCGGTAGTAAGGGAATAAAAAACAATTTTGTACAGTGAACATGATAAACTACTCTGGCTGCCGGCCTCTTCTCTTGCCTGTTGCTCACATGCGGTTGCGACCGACCATTATTTTTGCCCATGTAGGACCCATGTTCTAGCTGTTTTGACTGGCAACCATTGTGAGACCGGTCATAGCTATTACCACCTGACTGTAGGACCCACTGCTAATGCCGATTTGAGAATATACATTGCCCTTGCTCTTAGATTCTAGTAGAACTATTAAGGGCACCCGCAATGCGAGAATAAAACCGGTCGTAAGGACTCCTGTTGCGGACTTGCCATTGTGAGGGTCGGTAGTAGAGAAGGTAATAACTAAAGCCGGCAATAGCACTACAGCCGGGTAGTAGCGAGTAAAGAAAATAAGAAATATATTGATTCTCTCTCTTGCTTCTCTCTCCTGGGTACTGTGTGATCCGTGAACTTGAGAAAGGCCGGTGGTTGGGTAAAAACGATTTTGTTATCAACTGTGAGCCCGGTGCAACTACTGATATTCCCTCACATTGTAAAAACAGCAATAGCTATTGCCGCCTCACATTGTGAAAACAGCAATAGCTATTGCCGACTTTGCATCGGGCCCACAATTAATAACAAAATCGTTTTTATCCAACCATCAGCCTTTCTCAAGTTCACGGATCAGACAGTACCCAGGAGAGAGAAGCAAGAGAGAGAATCAATATATTTCTTTACTCACTACTACCCGGCAGTAGTGCTATTGCCGGCTTTACTTGTTACCTTCTCTACTACCGACCGTCAGAATGGCAAGTCGGCAACAGGAGTCCTTACGACCAGTTTTATTCTCGCATTGTGGGTGCCTTAATGCTTGTTCTTGACTTCTTGTGAAATGTCTTTTGTTATTTAGTTTTCTTAATGCAAATCAATTAGTTGGCCTGTGAATTATTTCATATTAAATGATGCAAACCCTTTTGCAAAAATTCCCCTTTGCTTCGGGTTCGATGAAGCTTTTCATAGACAATTAAAAAGCTGCCACATCACAAAAATAGCTGATATGGCAGAAAATTCAAGAAAAGAGAGCTAATCTGCCTTTCATCCTGTTAGCCAAGCCTCAGTACAGCAGGCATCCCAAAATTCCGCCGTGCTAAATGAGCATCGAGGCGAACGAGGCTGCCTGGAAACCGCCGCAACAGACGCATCAACGTCGGTCGGTCTGTGCGCTAACAGAACAGAACCTCAGTTCAATTCTCGTTCCCACTACCCTGAACAGAACCTCAGTTCAATTCTCGAACCTCAGTTCAGTTACTCAGCAAGACATCCTAAAACCAACGTCTCAATAAGAATCGACATATGCATTCCTCCAATATACTCCCTACGGCCATGTTTGTTGACGATTCAGACAAGATTGACCCAGATTCAAAACTATATTTTGCTGTCTGAAACGTCATGAATGAACAGAGGGAGTAGTTAGAAGGAGAAACAGACTTCATTAGAGCAGTAGAGTGGTCTGTAACTAGCAAAACCGCACAAACAGTGGACACAAGCACAGTGCACGAATGCATAACAGGTACTTAAGCTACAAAACTTTGGACCACAGAAAACGAGGTAACAAGTATCAGGTGATCGTTTTGACAAATACGACATTTTGCGGAACAGCAGCAGCAACCTAGGCGGATTTGAGCTTGCCGAAGAACCTCTGCTTCTCCTCAGTGGTCTGGAAGCGACCGTGCCCGAACTTGGAAGAGGTGTCGATGAACTTGAGCTTGATCTCCTCCAGAGCCAAACGGGAGGTCTGCTTCAGAAGAGACTGGCGGAGGGTCACCACTGTCTTCTTGGGGCCAACACAGCATCCCTTGATCATCAGGTAGTCACCCTTGACAATACCGTAATGGGGGAAGCCACCCATGGGTGTGATGTCCTTCTCAGTCCTGCAACAAACACAGTAAAGTTAGCAAAACAGGTTCTTGTCATCCTGAATTGTATACTTACAATCACATCCTATATCTTGAATATCCAATGCAAAATCACAGATAGGCAACAGCCAGTCCAACAAGAAACTGAAAGAACAGACATAAGTACCTGTCAAACTCTGTAGAGGCGTCATGGCTTTCCTGTCCAGCCTTACCAATCTTGTAAACTTTCTTGTTCATCTCAGTGCGGTGGTGGTAACCATTCTGACCAGCTCGAGCAACAGTGTAGGAGACCCTAGCAGGATGCCACGCCCCAATACAGGCAACCTTGCGGAGACCCCTGTGGGTCTTGCGGGGAAGGCGGGTAACACCCCAACGGGTGACCACACCTTCGTAACCCTTACCCTTGGTGACACCAATGATGTCAATCATCTCATCCTTCTGGAAGACAGCATCAACTGGGACTTCCTTCTCAAAAAAGTTGTAACCAAAGTCCACCTTCTCAGCAATGGTCCCACCATTGATCTGGATCCATCAGGTGAGCCTTCTTCTGCTTCAAACCCTTCATCTTCCTAATCTGAAAACAGCACTTGCTTGATCAGACAGAAGATTTACCTAAGGAGCAATAGTGATACAGAAGAAACAACATATCTAATGAGCAATAGATATCAAAATAGAGTACAATGCAGATTGTTACCTGGGTGTGGGCAATGACACGGACAATAGAAGCATACTTCTTCATCTTCTCAAGCTGCATTTGAATTTCCTTCTTTCCTGCATAACTTGAGAGCATACTTGGTGAAAGCCTTCTTCTTGCTCTTGCACCAGTTCTTGTAGAACCTTCTCCTAACTTCCTCACTAAGGGCTGAGCCCAGACAGAGTTGAGTGTGCGGAGGCCACGGGGAGTCTTCACGTAAGCCACAAGACCAACAATGACAAGAGGAGGTGTCTCAATAATGGTAACAGCCTCACAGGTTTCCTTCTTGTGGAGCTCTGTAGAATATCAAACATGGAGAAGAATTACAATTGCGCTACATACAAAAACCTAAAGATTGGAACAGGATGGTTGAGTTTCAGAATCATGACATCATGCTGGCCAGAGTTGAATGCGCTTGAAAGGATATAGCTAAACAATCTATTATCTACAGCCTACGTGCTTTAAATTTATATTGGAAGACTGATACAGTATAACAAGGAGTTACTTCTTCAGAATATGCGGAGCCAAGGATGACTAAGACTGAATTATAAGAAAGGAGGTGGACGTACTGGAACCAGGCTTCTCGACCTCACGCACAATGTGCGTCATTCCAGCCTTGTAGCCAACAAAGGCAGTAAGATGAGGCTTCTTCGAGGGGTCATCCTTGGGGAATGACTTCACTGCAACAGGAAACGTAACATCAGGTTGTCAGCTTTAAACATGATATCTGAACAATCACTGGATAAAGTTAATAGAATAACTGCAACTCTAGTGCCAAGAGGCAAACATTTAGCAAAGCATTCCATAATTTTAAGATAACCACACAATTCTAAGTTAAAGTTATGCAAGACTTCTGTTGCATTCAAACTTTACAGGAGACAAGTGTATGAAATTGTAAACGATCAATGTTATCACCAGATTAGCTGTAGTACAACGAGCAAAACAGGCACAGGATGACATGAATCCATAATTTACAGTGAAAAAAAAAACAGGTACACTAGATCGAATCAAATCGCCTACAAACAGATATAGAACAAATACAGCTACGGTAACGAGTTCGTCAGAGGGTACCACACTGCAGGCACGAACCACTATGACTATCGTCCGAAATCAACAACATGACTGAAGTTCATCCACCAAACAAGCTAAACATGTAGTAAGCCTCACTCCATGGCCAGACTCACAGGCAATATTTCAAACCACAGCACCAACGAGTCTAGCAGTCGCGAGGAAAAACGAACGAGCTCGATACCAGCAAGAGGAAGAGTGAAGCGTACCCTTTCCGCGGTGGCGGGAGCAGCGCTTCCTGGGAAGGAAGCCGAGGGAACCGTGCCTCGGGTGCTCGAACTTGCGGTGAGACATTCTCGCCTCCTCCTCTCCTTACCTGAAAAACACCACGAATCCATCAGATCCGCCGCAAAGCCAACAAAAGCGGCTCCGCGCCGCAGCGGCGAAATGGCCGCCGAGGGAGGGCAGGAGACGGGCGGCGCAAGGCTCACCTGTGTTGGGCGGCGGCGCGAGGGATGGGTGGAGACGGGGGCACGTGAACCCTAGGTGAGCTTTACGTAAGAGGCCCTCGGGTGCAAGGGTTTTGTTGCGACGGACTGAAATGCCCCTGCGGAGCTAATGGGGCCTGGACTGATGTTATGGGCCGGAGTAAGATGGGCTCTGACATCTCATCACCTTGGTCAATGTAGCATACCGAACACAGAAGATGCAGCCTGTTCGGTTGGGCTGAAATGGCTGGGCTGAATTGGCTGGGGCTGGGCTGGCTGCCGGCGGATGGGGCTGGGCTGGCTGCCGGCGGATGGAGGGCTGACTGGTGGGCCAGAGCCCTAGCCAATTCAGCCCAGCCATTTACAAGCAGCCGAACAGGCTGATGATCTTTCACAAGAAACCCAGCAAAACAGGATGGGAACATTAAACTTACAAAAGAGAGCATACTGACAATTTCTTCCATCGGAAAACTGAAGAATACGCTGGAGTGGGTACAATATGCACCGGTGATAATATAGATAAAAATGACTATTTCCGAAGATGTTCAACTAGTTAAGACAGATATGGAACTGATATCATTCTGAGAACACTGTCTTTCTTGCCTTCTTTGACATATATGGAACTAAAACAACCATTGCACCTAGCATCTGAGCCGCTTCTGTCTCTTGCGAGCAGAGAGGCGAGGGCCGAGGCGGCGGCGTGGATGTAGGACGTCGGGGTACGGGGAAGGTCGTTGAGGAGGATGAAAGTCGAGGGCCAAACTTTTACACTACAATTCATGATTCAGCTTCATACCAACTTAAAATAACTCAAAAATCGTTGATAATTGCAATTTATACATTATTGCTTATTACTTTATTGTACTATACAGTATTCATAATTTACATACAAACACTATACGATTGAAAAATAAATCAAATATATTTGTTGAACATGTTCGCAGTACATGCAAGACAATGCTCAAGGTGACAAATAGACTATAATATAGAACAATAGACGTAATGTATTTAACGGAAAATAAGCACACCCACTATAACTATCCAAGGGGAACAAACGAAGTAGCTTCTAACAAGAGATCGGTTTTTCGCCGCGCCGTGATCCCGTACGATTCAGCCATATCTAGCTCACGAGGATTTGCATCACCAGGCAACTTCCAATCCAAGTGGTAGAGAAGGCTTGAAAGCACCGTTTCAATATTTGCCAAACCAAATATAATACCTGGGCACATCCTTCGACCGGTGCCGCCCGGAAGGAACCTGAAATCCGAAGCACTAAAATCTATTGTTTGACCTTGTTAAGAAGACTTAAAACCGACAACGTCACTACGGATTACTAGTATTATCCATTGTTTGACCTTCGTTCCTGATTGATACTGTTGACAGCGCATCCAGATCAGGCTTTGAAAATCACAACTTGTTGCAACCAACAGAAAAAATTAGCTCTGACAAGGACAAAACAAAACTTCAGAGGGGACAGTATCTACTAACCACGTTTATTGGCAGATGCTTACGTGCAAGGATTACTTGCAAGTTCAACATCTCTCGTGCAGATTGTTTATTGTTCGTGCGGTACTCGAATTGTACGGGTCAATTCGATATTTAACGTTTTACGTTCCAGCTAACTTGGAGCTATGTAGTATATCACTTTAACAAGCTACAATCATGTCCTTGTCATGAGGACACATGGCTCACAATGGACCAAAATGACAGATTCAAAGAAACACTCTCAACGCCCCGATAAACCATACGAATAAACAAGAAAGATCCGGATGTCAAAGCTCAGATCAGCACAAATCACTCGCTTTGTTACCCAATATCAACGCCACGTCTTACATCCTTTGAAGAATTGATACAACAATTCACAAAAGTTCAGTAAAAAAAAACAATTCACAAAAAAAATCTTTTGAAGGCATATACAGGATCCATAAGGAAACGGGTGAACAAATAAACTACAAAAAGTGCAACGTAGTGAAATGGGAGCTTAGAAATCAGGAGGATTTCCACTTCCTCTCATTACAAATTAAGAGTCCTAATCCTGGAGTTAGAGATTATTTGGAAAGCTATTCTACCCCCTCAAAGTGTATAAAAAAGTACTAAAGAAAAAGAAGTTGGTTTCAGTTTGTCAGACCACCATGGCAGTATAGCATGCCTAGATGCAATTCCCTACATTGTTGCTTCTCTTCTAATATCAACTCAGTAGAGTTCCCACTGCCATTTCCCCCTAAAAACAGAGAGAAAATAAAACAAAAAGCATGCATAGATGAACTGAATAATTCTGACCATTAAGCATATTCAATTTTAAGTTGATGAATAATTGAATAGATCATGGTGAATGGGAATATTTCGCCACATAACTGAACTAACAATACTTCAGGTAGAAGACTAGAATACATCTCGCCAGGTGAGCATATTAGTTTAGTGTTCATTCATATATCTGCGTGCGTTGTGAGTGTCTGAGTTGTACTGTGTAGTTGCAAAAAAAAAATGCGTGCTATGCATGAAATGAAAGGGACTTTGTATATTTTTGTACTGCTTGGAAAGAATTACAGTTTATTAATTTTTTGTTAATAAAGGGCATACAATAGAACGTAAGCTCCTGGGTACACAATAGAGCGAAGATCGAACATGTTCTTTGGTGCCTTTAGCTCGGTTACCTACCGCTTTGAGGCCAGATATTGTTATCGTTTGTATGAGTTCAAAACCCAGGTATTCAGTTCTTCACTGAGAATAAAAGGTGAGTGAAGTAAGACTGCTGCAAAAGCATACACTGGAGAACTATTTTAAATATAAATTCAAAATACATTTATTGGTTCACGACAAAAATAGGAGCACTCGAAACATGATCAAACATATTTCGGACAAACTAGTCACACTTGCACAATAATAGCAATCAAACAAAGCACACCTTCTACTTGTATTCAGTGGGGACATACGGAGTTGCTTCCAACCAGAGATCGTTTTTCCTGTGCGCTGTGACCCCGTGTGACTCGGCCATATCCAGTTCATGAGGACGCGCTCCATCAGGCAACTTCCAATTAAAGTGGTAAAGAAGAGTTGCAAGTGTAATCTCAACGTTGGCCACCCCAAAAATTAGACCAGGGCACAATCTCCGACCAGCGCCTCCTGGAAGGAACCTAAAATCTGCACCATTGAAATCAACCACACCATCCTCAAACCTTTCAGGCCTGAACTCCATTGCATCGGTCCAACTCTTCTCGTCCCTACCAATTGCCCATGTATTCACAAGCACGGTGGTTCCTGGAGGTATGTCATAGCCCATGATCTTACATGGTTCAGCACATAATCTTGGAAGCAGCAGTGGCAGCGGGGGATGCAACCTAAGTGCCTCCTTGATCACCATCTGCAAGTAGGGGAGTCGCCCTTCAATGTCTTCCTCTTTAACCTTGGCTTTGCCCTGGAGCAGTTGGCGAATCTCAGACTGCGCTCGCTCCATGGCACGCGGGTTCCTCATAAGTTCAGACATGGCCCATGTTATTGTTGTCATGGTGGTCTCTGAGCCCGCAGCAAAAAGTTCCTGATATAGTTACATGGTATACTTTTTGCAATTAATAAACGTGTCATCAAGACTGAAAAAGATGTAAGTCGCACTCTTTAGTACTGCTACCTGATGTAAGATTTTTAGTTTGCAAGCATAATACTATCGTGGAACATAGGTATAAGACGGTAATTCAAGGAGAGGGAGAGGTCACGTACGAACAACGTTGAGCTGATAATATCCGCGTTAAGCGGGGTCTTGAGCCCACCGTCCTTCTGGAGACGCAGCAAAATTTTGAGAAGGTCCTCGCCGCCGCCGGACACCTTGTCATCCATTGCTTTTTCATGGCTCTGGATGATGCCCTTCATGATGCCATCGATCCTGGCTTGCACCTCCCTCGCCACTCGCAGGGACCTCCCGCCGAGCACCCTGGCCAGCCGCGACGTCGGGAACAGGTCGACGAGGTTGAAGCCGGCGAGGAGCTCCAGCCCGTTGGCCATCTCCTCCAGGTACGCCTCCCGCTGCGCGCACCTGTCCCCGACGATGGCCCTCGTGATGATGTCGTTCATCATGACGCTGACCCTGTCGCTGACGTTCACGCGACGCGACGCCGCCGCGACGGCGCGGACCATGCTCGCCGCCTCCTCCTCCCGGAGCGAGCGGAAGGCAAGGACGCGCTTGGGTCCAAGCAGCTCGGTGGCGCAGAGGCGCCGGAGCTCCTTCCAGTGCGTGCTGGTGTATGGCGACATGGCGATGTTCTGGCCGCCGTAGGAGAGGACGTCCATGGTCACGTACACGGGGCGGTTGGCCAGGGCGGCGTCGTGGGTCTTCATCACCTCCCTCGCCGCCTCCGGCGAGGACACCACCAGCGTCCGGACGTGGCCCAGGCGGAGGAGCATGACCGGGCCGTACCACCGCGCCAGCCGCGCCAGGGCGTGGTGCGGCAGGGCGCCGATCAGGCAGTACATGCTCCCGATCACCGGCAGCGTCCATGGACCGGGAGGCAGCTTCAAGCCAGCGACGTCGCGGCGGGAAGAGGCTCTGAGCTTCAAGAGCACAGTTACGACGACGACGCAGACCACGGTGTACCACCAGGTTTCTGCCATGGCTGGCTAGCCGCGCCGGGTGGTTTCAGATGATGCAGGACTACTAGTGCAGCAGAAATATGCAGGGTGGTGTGGTGCTAATAAAGATGAGTTTGAGATGGGAGGTTCGTGTCTCAGCCTCTCAGGCGCCTGAAAAAGAAAATCACAGTGTTGTGTCCGAACGGGCAAGTCCAGGTTGGATCCAAGTGCAAGCAATAATTTTATTTTTTAAGATAATGGGAAGTGCAAGCCATTGATAGGTTTGAACCCAGTAAAGAATTTGAAGGATAGTGAAGCTTTACGAATTTACCCATATGATCTGGCTTCTGACTTGCTATTTACGTTTTTTTTTTGAAAGGGACTTGCTATTTACGTTTAGAATAACCTATCGAGTGCCTGTCTCCAAGAGAAGGATTCGTTATAAAATGCAGGGGAAGGACAGAATGTGAGTCGATCTTTGACGGAACCAATTCATGCAGCTATGGAATGCGGCGCACAATGAAAGGAACTGGTTCCAAGAGTCCGTGCATTCACACGCACTGTCGCTCTATTTTAAATATATAAATTCCAAATACATTTATGGATTCACGGCGAAATAGGAGCACCCGAAACATGACCAAACAAATTTTGTGCAAACCAATCACACTTCCACAATGAATATACTTGCAGTCAAGCAACGCACACCTACTACATGCATTCGGCGGGGGCATAAGGAGTGGCTTCCAACCAAAGATCGCTTTTCCTATGCGCTGTGATCCCGTATGACTCGGTCATATCCAGTTCATGAGGGTGCGTTCCATTAGGCAACTTCCAATTGAAGTGGTAAAGAAGAGTTGCGAGTGTAATCTCAATGTTGGACAGCCCAAACATCAGACCAGGGCACATCCTCCGGCCAGCGCCTCCGGGAAGGAACCTAAAATCTGCACCGTTGAAATCAACCACACCATCCTCAAACCTTTCAGGCCTGAACTCCGTTGCATCGGTCCAACTCTTCTCGTCCCTACCAATCGCCCATGCATTCACAAGCACAGTGGTTCCTGAAGGTATGTCATAGCCCATGATCTTACATGGCTCAGCACATAGTCTTGGAAGAAGCAGTGGCACCGGTGAATGCAACCTAAGTGTCTCCTTGATCACCATCTGCAAGTAGGGGAGTCGCCCTTCCATGTCTTCCTCTTTGACCTTGGATTTGCCTTGGAGCACTTGGCGGATCTCAGACTGCGCTCGCTCCATCGCACGGGGACTCCTCATAAGTTCAGACATGGCCCATGTTATTGTTGTCATGGTGGTCTCTGAGCCCGCAGCGAAAAGTTCCTATAATAAAATTACATGGTATATATGCAATTAGTAAACGTGCCATCAAGACTGAAATATATGCAAGTCAGTACACTTTGGTACTGCAACCTGATGTTGGTACTCTTGTGTTGCTAAGATTTTTAGTTTGTAAGTTCTGCATAATACTAATGCGGAACATATGTATGAGACGGTAATTCAAGGAGGAAGGGAGACAGGTCACGTACGAACAACGTTGAGCTGATAATATCCGCGTTAAGCGGGGTCTTGAGCCCACCGTCCTGAAGACGCAGCAGAATGTGGAGGAGGTCCTCGCGTCCGTCGCCGCCGCCGACCACGTTGTCATCCATTGCTTTGGCATGGTTCTTGATGATGTCCTTCATGATGCGGTCGATCCTGGCGTGCACCTGCCTCGCCACTCGCAGGGACCTGCCGCCGATCACCCTCGCCAGCCGCGACGTCGGGAACAGGTCGACGAGGTTGAAGCCGGCGAGGAGCTCCAGCGCGCTGCCCATCTCCTCCAGGTACGCCTCCCGCTGCGCGCACTTGTCTCCGACGATGGCCCGCATGATGATGTCGTTCATCATGATCCGGACCCTGTCGCTCACGTTCACGCGCCGCGCCGGCGCCGCCGAGACGGCGCGAACAAGGCTTGCCGCCTCCTCCTCCCGGAGCGGGCGGAAGGCCAGGACGCGCTTGGGGCCGAGCAGCTCGGTGGCGCAGAGCCGGCGGAGCTCCCTCCAGTGCGTGCTGGTGTATGGCGACATGGAGATGTTCTGGCCGCCGTAGGTGAAGATGTCCATGGTCACGTACACGGGGCGGTTCGCCAGGGCGGCGTCGTGGGTCTTCATCACCTCTCTCGCCGCCTCCGACGAGGACACCACCAGCGTGCGGACGTGGCCGAGGCGGAGGAGCGTCACGGCGCCGTACCGCCGCGCCAGCCGAGCTAGGGCGTGGTGCGGCAGGGCGCCGACCAGGCAGTACATGCTCCCGATCACCGGCAGCGTCCATGGACCGGGAGGCAGGTTCAGGCCAGCGACGTCGCGGCGGGAAGAGGCTCTGAGCTTCAACAGCACGGTTACGACGACGACCCAGAGCACGGTGTACCACCAGGTTTCTGCCATGGTTGCCACGCCACGCCGGGTGGTTCGAGACAGTGCAGGACTACTACTAGTGCAGCAGAAATGCAGGGTGGTGTGGTGTTAATAAAGATGAGGTTGAGATGGGATCGGTTCATGAGATTAGTAGTACTGTTACATCACCGCCATGTCTCAACGACCTCTCAGGAGCCTGAAAAGAAAATCGCAGGTTGGATCCAGCTGCAAGGAACATAATTTTTTGTAAGATATGCTATAGATAGGTTTGAATCCAGTAAAGAATTTGAAAGGATAATGAAGCTTACGAATTTACCCATGATCTGGTTTCTGACTTGCTATTTACGTTTAGAATAACCTATCCGGTGCCTGTCTCCAAGAAAACGATTCGTTATAAAATGCAGGGGAAGGACAGAACGTGAGTCCATCTTTGACGGAGCCAATTCATGCAGCTATGGAATGCTGCGCACAAGGGAAGGAACTGGTTCCAACTGTCCGTGCATTCACACGCACTGTTGCTCCGCGTCGAGCAGGAGGAGGCGAGGAGCACGCTGCACGATAGCATCGGCGCTCACTGGGAAATGGGCCGGCTGGGTAGCCTGGGTAGCAGAACAGAAACGTGCAGGAATTCACCGGCCTGCTTACGAGCGCAGAACTAGTAGGCCTGTAATTAGGCTGGACCGCTAGGGAGCAGGCTGACGAAAGTTTGGGCTCCAAAAGCTGGGCTGCAAGGCCGGCCGTCACACCGCGCGGAGCCAGTTTTCATTGTTTCGGTTCAAATTCAAGTACCAGCCGAAGGAAAGCCGCGTTCTCACCACGGCACATCGCACGTACTAAAAATAGAAAATATTTGAAATCGTCCTTTGTGTGAATACGTGTGAGTTTGGTTCAAATTTCACAGTCAACAAGGCTTGTAAAGGTTGCCAACGTTAGGTCGATTCCTAATTTTCTTGACATACATGGAAGTAGAATGCCGTTGAGTATAGCTGTCTCCTTGCACATACACTTCAATGGCTCCGGGTTTTCACACTAATGAATCGAGGCCAAATCCAAAATCGCTTGCCCAGAGCCGCGCTTCCTAGCTGCATATAAACACCCATGCGCACGCCACAACATCCTCACACAATCACACCCAGTAGTACTTGCGCCCAAAACAAATCTTGCTGTGTGTCCCTGTTATTTTCTCCAGCAAAAGAACCACAGCACCCCCACCACCCAAAGCAATATGGCTGGCTGGTCGTCGCTTCCCCGGGACGTTGTCCTTCTCCTTGCTGACTGCCTGATCGCCGACAACGACATCGACTGCTACATGCACTTCCGTGCCGTTTGTAGTAACTGGCGGAAGTACACCGTCGACCCCAACAAGGAGCACCCCCAGGATCCAAGGTTCCAGCCCAAGAATTATGGCTACCTCAACGGCAACTGCGTCATCTCAATGGTGAATCTCCGCACTTGCCGTGTTCTATGCAAGAAGATGCCTATGCTCCGCAAATATTATTTCTTCAATGCTACGGATGGTGGTTTCCTTGTCCTAGGGGAGCAATCTAGACCCTACCATCGTGCTTGGGTGCTCAATCCCTTCACGGGATCCATGGTCTCTTTCACGGTGCCCATATCTGCAGAAAGTGTTAAGGCAGTGGCCGTGACTACATCGCCCACCATGAGGCTCTTTGTCTCCGACCTCTGGACCTTTCTAGGGTGGGCAGATCCAGTTGGCCAAGGGTTTCAAGAGTACAGGGTGCCATACGACAGCTTCTTTTCTAGCATGATGCAGGTCGCTGGCGACGTCTATGTCGCAGATCGGTATGGCTCTGTTGTCTCCACGGTTGATGAAGAAGGTTCTCAACAAGGACGTCCTAGTAAGGAGATGATCAGGAGGCCCCCCGCCCGCCATTGAGGCTGCACCTTCGTGGATAGAGAATGATCCTTGTCACTACCTCGTGGAGTCTGCAGAGGAGCTATTTCTTGTGAGCAGGCGAAGCAGTGGTGAAAATCGTCACTTCGTAAAAGTTCACAAGGCGGACACCACTAGGAAGATCCTTGAGCCGGTGACGAACATCGGCAGGCGTGCCATCTTCATCAGCCAAGTCGGGTCATTCTTCATCAACGCGTTCGCAACCATTGAAGCTGGCTGCATCTACTTCGTAGATCCAACCCTGGATAGCTTCCGCAAGTATGGAATCATCGCCACCTCCTATCGCCTCTCGGATCAAAGGCAAAAGGACATCATGGATTGGTCTAGTCTGGGACTTCGTGCTGGCCCTTCCACTCTTGTTGAGGTTCTTGCAGGTTACTGCAGGTACATCCCAACATTTGAACACGAATTTGTTAAAAGTAGCGAGGAAGATGAATTAGAAGGCTTCAGATGGGATGACGGATCCACCCAATCATATGTGGCTCCCTCGCCAAAAAGAATCAGATATGACTAAATGAATGATGCCTGCTGCTGCTACTGCTTCTCGGGTTCATGCATGTGTCTCATTTTTAATGTATCATGTATACTCATTGCAAAAAAAATATGTATCCTGTATATGTGGCTGGACTATATCTAGTACAAGCAAAAACAAATGGTCAGCCGTACCATTTTCATGAGTTAATTTGTAAGGCTATAAGATGATGGAAGTCGAATCAGTGATATCATCTTTCTACCTTCTTAGTATTTGTTTGCAAATACAGTGGTGCAAGGTCGATGGCTATTGGTATAAGTAACGTGTTTTTGCTTTCTTTCTTCAACCTGTTCATGGATCACGCCATCATTAACCTGGACACACGAACTCATCTGGAACGAAAAAGCATGTATGGTTAGATCCAGATTTAGCACATTTAACTCATGCTATTTTTTGGTATCTTGATTTGAGGAAGCTTAGCAATAAAAAATTCCCGTGTATATTGGAAAAAACTTTGTGTAGTTTATCGGTAGAAGTATCACCTTCACATACTAATGATAATCCTATAATAAGTATATGGAGCTTTACGCTATAATCTTGTTACATACATGATTTGGCGATTTTCCACGTCGCAGTAGTTGGAGGATGTGAAATCGGCAAACACGCATGTTTTGACAAAATAAAAGGCTTAATAGTGAGTTTATTGCTATGTTGTCATTATATTGTATGTTGTTTACAAAATGTTATATGTCATATATAATAGGGGTGGCTCAGTAAGCTAGCGATGATGGAATTACCGCAGGGGTTCATCCCACTCTTGTTGAGGTCCTTGCGATTACTACAGATGTTCATCCCAACAATATTTGAGTACGAATTTCTTAACGGCGAGGATGATGATGATGATGAATTTGACGGCTTCATGAAACGACGGATCCTCCGAATCAGATATGGCTGAATAATGCCTGCTGCTGCTTCTCGGCTTCATGATGTGTTAATAATATCGAGTTATCCCTGTAATACCTTCAGTTCTTTGTTATATATAAGCCTGCAGGACTTTATGAGGTCAAAAACAATATTTATCAGCTATCCTATTTTCATGAATTTATATGTCCAAGATGCTGAATGAATTCAAATCAGTAATATTTGTGGGCCTGCCATGAAAAAAAAAAAATTCAGCCGTACCTTTTTTTTTTTTTTTTTTTTTTTTTTTTTTTTTTTGCTATTACAGTGAAGAATGGCCGATGGCTATGGTCCTATAGCTAGGGCTGTGTTTTTCCTTTTCGTTTTTTTGAAGGTGTCCCATGGATTACTCTTCACTTATCTGGACACATGGGCGAACAACACAGATCATGAGGGACAAAATGCATAAATGGTTAGATCCAAATGAAGTTTGACCCGTCAAACCTTGATTGTCAAAAAACCTTGCAGTTTTGCTACTACAGTTTGCTCCAGTATGCTATCGTCTATCGAGAAACCTTAGCAAGCAAAAAATCTTGTGTGTTGTGTATAGTTTATCAGTAGAAGTACCATCTTTGCACATATTATATTAATGATAATAGTCCTATAAGCACATAGGTGGTCTATAAATATAGCGCTCCTGGTGCTTCTGTAATCTATTTCTTGGATGTTAATTGCATGCAGGCCTCTCAGTCTTCCTCGCGCACAAACTATGACATATATTTTGCATGGACCTTTAAAGTATAATGTTCTTAAAGCATGCATGGTAATTTGGTGAAATAATTAATGCCACATCGCAGTACTTGGAGTCTTGACAAAATAGAAGGCGTAATACTAAGTTTATTGCTATGTCATCATTATACTGTATGTTGTTTAGAAAATATGGTCTGAAAATTAGCGGTAGCTCAGAAGCTATTGTCACCTGATGGCTGGGAGAATGCAGCGCATATGTAGCTATGTACCAGGGCACGTACGAAAGGTAGAACATGACATGCTTAAAAAACTGAGGATGCAGTTACTTTTCTTGGTAGAAGACCATCTTCTGGATGGACTGTTGCATGAACGTTGAACCGGAGAGTACAATTCTTCGAGGCGAGGATGATGCAATGCATCGGACTGGAACATCCTCTTTTTAAAAGCAAAGATTGAGCATCCTAATCCGATGGCTGAAGATCGCAGCTCTACTGCTGCTTCTGCTAGGCATCATGTAGCCTTCAAGCCACAACAAATGTATTAGTACAAGGTTTGTCAGTTATTTGTTAGTGTTATTAAGATTTTAAGCCTAAGATTGATGTGAATCGGCATATATTTATGTTGTGCGTAAGCCTTCATTTTTTTGTTACATACTGGTGTATGAGGTATGCATCTTTCTTTCTTTGAAAACAGCTTAGGTTTACATCCTCTCCCAAACTTAGTTCTCACAGATCGTTGCCGACGGATAAACTGTAGGCACATATGGTTGGATCCAGCCCAAATTCTACGAACACATGTTTTGATCTCTGTTTACCTTGGCACATTACAAATGTGTATTCTTATGAGAAATGTTGTAAGCGAAATATTCCTACAACATGGTGTAACATTAAGGTAGTTGATCAATAGATATGTTATCTCCATGTGCTAGTTGATAAATCTTATACAGAGGAGCTGCCTAGCAAAGGTATTGTTGACCTTATACTATGAGAAGTTTCTCGGTGAAATAATTCTGTAGGAAACAGCAGTGCTTTTGCTCATTTATTCGAAAAAAAAAGTAAAATAATTCTATAGTAAGAATTGGAACGGAGTCAAGAGCTAACAGCAAGTGCTTCGGTAGCATGATAGAACAAAAATACATGAGAGGCATATACTGGCGACCTCCATTTAGCGTTCAGGCCAGCGAGTGGCAGAATTGAAATGCGCACAGGTTCGCGAGCGCGTGCAGGCTGGGCTGGAATAAGGCTGGACCGCTCACGTTCAAGGCTTCAGGTTCAGGGACGCGGGCTGACGATGCTTTAGGCTCGAAACGCTCATCCGTCGTCAGAACACATCCCGGTTTTGAATTTTCCGTTGTGGGATTTCAATTCAAATCACCGCCACACCACACATCCACATCACATACACTAGCAGGTCTGAAAATATACAAAATCTTCCATTCAGATTTCACAGTTAATTAAGAGTATTAACTAGGTTTTTAAAAGCTACCAATTCTTCCAGTGCCATATTTCTGTTTACACTTGGAGGTAAAATAACGTTGGATTGCTGTCTCCTTAATTAGTTGAGTACACAAGTCAATGGTACCTGGATTTACTCTCGCCAAAAGAAAAAGGTACCTGGATTCATTTGCCACCAACCCTGTGCTCCCTAGCTGCATAAATAGCCGCATACCCTCGCCACAAGTTCCACAAGCAAGCACAGAGCTAGTAGCCTGCTACCCTAGTTTCTTCCCCCGAGCCAAATAGAGTATCCTATCCCAGTTCCATCGACACCTCCAATGGCTGACTGTCGTCTCTTCCCGCGGACCTTGTCGTCAGCGTAGCCAACATCCTGCTCGCCGACGACGACATAGACTACTACATGAACCTCCGCGCCGTCTGCATCCACTGGCGCCAGTCCACCTCCGACGACCCCAAGCTGTTCCAGCCCAAAATGTGGGCAGTGCTCAAGAACTATGGCTACCTCTATGGCAGCTGCGTCATCTCCATGGTGAACCTCCGCACCTTGCGTGTCATCCGTAAGAAAATCCCTATGCTTCGCGACTACTTTTTCTTCAACGCCTCCGATGGAGGTCTCCTTGTTCTAGGGGAGAAGGCAGTACCGACCTGCCGTGCTTGTGTGCTCAACCCGTTCACAGGCTCCAAGGTTTATTTCACGGTGCCCATATGTGTAGAAGGTGTTAGGGCTGTGGCCGTGACCACATCGCCGACAATGAGGCTATTTGTGTCCGACCTTTGGTACTTTGTGGGTTGGGCAGATCCTAACAGCCAAGGATTTGAAAAGTACGAGTACGACGCACTTCTCAACCGCGACAGCCCCTCCAGCATGACGCAAGTCGCTGGCGATGTCCATGTCGTCAGCTGGAATGGCGTCATTGTGTCCACCAGTGATGTCGTCACTGCTGAAGAGCGTTCTGGGGAGAGGATCACGATGGGCATCACAATTCAAGAAGAAGGCCTTCGCTATTTCAACTACTGCTACCTTGTTGAGTCTGCAGGAGAGTTGCTCTTTGTCGGCAGGCGAATCGATGCAGAAGATGCTACAGTTGCAGTAGTTGTTTACAAGGTGGATACTAGGAGGACGGTCGTCGAGCAAGTGGAGGACATCGGCAGGCGAGCCATTTTCGTCATCCACGCCAGATCCTTCGTCGTCGACGCCGTCTCCACCATCGAAGCTGGCTGCGTCTACTTCGTGGACCCAAACTGGGATAGCGTCTCCAGGGGGCGCAGACTGATTGCCACTAAGTTTAGCCTCGCCGACCAGAGGGAAGAAGAAATCAGGCTGATGGGACCCAGTTTCGACCTCGGCCCTCCTACCCTCGTCCAATTCCTCGCAGATTACTGCAGGTTCGTCCCAACATATGAACATGAATTCTGTTATGAGGAGGATGATGATCGATTGTTCGCTGACAAAAATAAATGAGGGAGGAATGGCTGCTGCGCCGCTGATGCTTATTATCGGAGTCTTTTATCAGAGATTTAGTTTGGCGTTATCTCGATCTGTACCTTCATTGTTATATGTAGCCTGCAGCCTAGCGCGGCTCGCCCGAGTGGTCAGCGGAACGCTCCGGGAGCGTTGCTCCCGTTGAGCTCGCGACCCGGGTTCGAGCGCGCGGTGGCACCGCGGGTACTGTAGCTCGCTACAGTGCCCGCAACGCATTGTAGCACCGGTAGCTGAGAGATGCTACGCTGCAGTGCGGAGTAAAAAAAAATCCCCTCGTCCTCCCCAGGCCAAAGCATAGGTAAAGACTCGCGCCGCAGCTCACAACGGCCAGCTGAGTCCCTGTGTATGGATGGGGAGGGGGTTCGGGGGTTTTCTCGGCCTGCGTGAGAAGGCTCTTCTCCTTAAAAAATGCCGTCGGGGGCGGTTCTTCCCCTGGCAGGTCGAGTTTTTTATGTAACCTGCAGGACTCAACACATGCATGTAAACAGGCTTATTTCGCAGCTTTACAAACTTTTATCTTTAAATTTTAATTTGGAAATATCTCGAATCAGTAATATATATCTGTGTTACAACTTTCGAGTAGAAGTACTTCATTTTTTTTTGGTACATAGCGATGAAAAGATGTTCTACGGTGTATTATGGGCTGTATTTTTCTTTCTTTTTGAACATGTCCATTGATCACGTCTTGGAATAACATAACCCCGAATGTGTTCACAGATCATCAGGGACGAATTGCGAGCATCCAAATCACGCCTCTTGAATGTCTGACCTTTTGCTGTGATATTGGCAGTTTTCCTGATGCTGTGAGACAGGCCCGTGGCAAGCAAATGCTCAGGTGCTCACGCACTGAAAACTTTTGTGTAGATTAATTGTCAGTAGTGAATTAGTGCGCCATGCTGGTACTGCTGTAATCCATCCATCTCGTGAAGGTCGCTAATTGCATGGAGGCCTCATGCTTCCATGCATACAAACTATATCGCCGGTTGGTATTGTGTGTAGAATAAATACATATTTTTCACAGCAGTATACGTGTTATCGTCGGCAGTTTAGAGGCACTTTGATAAGCAGTTCTGTATCTCATCACGTTTTATGGTTTAGAATAGATAAACTAGTACTGTGTATCTGTTTTTCCTTCATTTTATTTTTATAGGACAAAAGCCCCCTAGGTAGGGGCTAGCTAGAGACATCCGCTGCTCACGAGAAGTACATCTCGGCCATTTTACAATGAGACCTTGTGTTTTTTCGGCTGTGCAGTTCAGGTAGGTGCCAAAGCCAAACCTCAAAGGCGAAACCATCATCCATACTCCATAGTGTATAGTACGAATCCAAAATGATTCATAACTTTATATCCTGTGTATCTAACGCAACATGTTAGAGTCAATCGTTTGTTCAATTATACGGCGTACATAAATTACCAGCGCCGGTTCTCATTTCTGGAACGAATTTAAGTAGTACTACTGAACACTGGCTTTGGCTGGCTTAATTAATACTCTTTAGCTTGTTAGCCCTATCAGGTACGTTTGTTAACACTGATACCATGAAAAAAATCGACAAGGAATCTTTATACCCATGAGAAGTTTCTCAAGAAAATTATAGCATGCGAAGTACTCTTGTTAGCCCTGTCACATATGATTCTCAAGAGTGCTACAAACGTACCTTGGTATCAGTGTTAAAACGTACCCTCGTTAGCCCTATCTGGTACTACTAGGGCGTGATTGGTTGCTCGGACATGCTTGGCCTGCATCGTCCTGTAGAGCCAGGTTCCAATAAGCCAGGCTGCTCCGGTGCAGCATCTATTTTTTCGGCGTGTTTGGTAGGCTGAATGAGTTGAGACAGGCCCTGTTCATGCGCTGATTGGTAGGCTGCAGCAAACTGATGCGCATACCTTGCATGAGACCCCTGGTAGAGTTACCACCAAACTATGTTGTCAGTAACCCATTCATTCAAGTTCACACGGTGCAGACACAGAGCTCATCAAATTGTGGGCCGGTGACTGGAACTCATCACATGGGCTCCTGCCCGTCGCGCCGGAGCCTGGCTCCAGAGAAACGAACTTGATTTTCGTTTCCCACGATGCAGGCGCAGAGCTCGCTTTTGCATCTGCAGAGCCAGGTCCGAACATACATGCGGGCAACCAATCAAAGCGAAAAGTAAAAGATGCTGCACCCGACGATGCAGTGCAGGCAGCGTACACCCAACCAATCGCGCCCCTATTCAACAAGGAATCTTATACCAAGTTTCTCATCAAAATTGTACGATGGGAAGTACTGAAAGAGACTCAAGCAAAACAGTGTAGGTCGTTAGCTGCCATTAGCAGTGCTTCAGTAGCACAACATTCTTCTTGTGCTGTAGACAGAGCACTTGAAGCTATTGAAATTTTTTGTTTTAAATAAAGAAAAGATGAGAACTTTGATTTGCTTGTCCCAAAAAGCCCTACAATTATTTACTCAATTTCATAGCCGAGAAAAACTCTGTAATTCCTATATGATGTTGTAATAGCTTGATGATTGGAATTCCCCCGCAAATATGCACTGCGATATATTGTTTCTATGATATGTCGTATAAGAAGGTGAACTATGTAAACTGGTTATTCCAAAATTGATTTGACAAATCTAATTGAAACTTATCAATTCTTGTGACTCTTAACCTAGAGTCAACAAAACAACCATCTGAGTTATATTCTTTTCATTTTTTGTAATAATGTTGTTTGATTTTTAATGAAAGCTCACAGTATTCGATTTCAATGGTGATAACCTCATCTCTTACATAGTAAATGCTGTGCATTCTCTCCAATTCTACTGCTCCACGTCAGCCAGAAAGCTTTTACCCATTGGATGGAAAAGAAACGGCGAAGATAGCGAGCCTCTGTAAAAATCTTGCTGCTCTTCCAGAACTTTCGTCCCTCTTTGCTAGTACGTATTGTCTTTGCCTACCAACGGAAAGAAAATCCACCACAAGTGGCCCCGCGCTCTGCTCGCTTCGCCTCCCGGCCGTCGCCGCAACGCACAAGCGCCACCTTCCCGCGCCTCCAAGACCGCCGATCGCGTGCGGCAGCATAACTTGTCTGCTCAATTCAACGACGACAAGACAGCAAGAGCCAAGAGGTGGACTTCGCGCTCACTGGACGGAACTACGTACGTATACCAGGCTGGAGCAACCTTTTTCTGCCGCGAACCGTCATTGAGGAGTGATTTTCCCCTGACATGCATGGTGTCACTCAGGGCGAGAATGAGTACGGTACCAAGAAATACAGCATGCGAGGGGCATAAGTTGCAGATGCACCACATGCACAACAGACGCCCTATAAGTGTTCGATAAAATGTGTGTAAGTCCTCTACTGAAGATCATATCTTTCCAATCCCCTTTATATTTTATTGACATTCATGGCTTTTTTAATTTGAACGTCTGGTGCTCGAGCTGCACAAATTGGAAATGCGTTGGACATAAGGAATCCTGAATTAATCATAGCTAGATGTCGTTTAGGATGTAATTTCACCGCTGTGTGTATATGTGATTTGCCCCCAACTCAATTGGGATCAACTGGGTACGAGCCTGATATGGACTATGCTAGTTGCTAAATGTCAATGAGCTTACTACTCATTCACGGGAGCAGTGCTCCTAACCTGAATGTAGTGCTCAAAACTCCATTTAGTATGCAGTAGACCTTCAACGAAAATGTTTCACAAAAATTACCTTAGAATCATCAGCCATCATGGAACCATACCTCTTTCTCACCACAATGGATTATTAGCTCTAATAGCTCCTGGTTAGAAAACAAAATATCTTTGTTGCATACTTGCATTAGTTGTGATATTCGACTCCATTTTGCAGTCTAGAGATAAGTCTTGAATGTCTTTATCTGTTTAGAAAACTAAGTGTGATTAAGAATGTGGTTTAAACCCGTTTAGAACTATATTTAATTTTAGCTATAAAGAACCTAGCAATACCTATCAAGCTTGTAAGACAACATTTCTTTTGAAGAGAACTACGGCAATTCATTTGGAGATGCCTGACCATTTTATTGCATGGAAACCATATACACATGTACAGGATTTGAAAAATATTACATCCAACTGAAAGTTGGTGAGAAAAAGGAAAAGGGACATAAAACATTTCATGAAGCATGCTTAATCTTTGAAAAGATGCAAAATTGGTGATAGTTGTATCACCTTGACTCTTCTAAGATAGGTGGTTCTGGACTCCTTCAGTAAAAGATGAGAGCGAGGGATTCAGATTTTACATTCAAGCCACCGATGTAAAAATAAAGATCGACTTAGAGTACATTTGCTGCGGATATGATGAACCTGCAGATATAAATAAAATCCAACAACAATATATCCATATATGGCATATTCTTTCAATGCTAACAAAATGTATAATTAATATCCAAATTGATCTCCACTTTTAGATTTAGACACAGAGATCTACCTAAGTGATAGTGTATATGATGGATGCCCAACACAATTGACAATTCATGTATGCTTTCAACTTCTAATCAAATCCCTAAACTCTATATGTACATTATTGTTATATTTATTTTTCTTATCTACTTTGATTTAAGAATCATAATTGAGTACAATATTTAGCCTATACCTATGTTTGATAAATGTATCACGATGGAATTCTCAATGTGAAGCCAATGACATTGATATTCTAATATATGCTAACTAGGCTCTGCTGTATATGCACTGATAAAACCTTCATGTATAATATTTCAATCAAACCTTGATCTACAACATGCTGATCTAGCCATCAATGTTATAGAGGCAGCGTGACAATGTATGGCATGGAGCACCCTGGTCCATCCATCGTGAATATTTAGGCGCGGCAAGGCCGCGCACACTTTCTAGTTTGTTCGAATTAATTTCACCAAAATTATTTGTCCGTTCAATTCTTGTATTAATAAAATATTCGCATCCATTTTTTCCATTATAAAGTGTAATTGTAACCCAAACAGTTGCCAACAAAAATGACCCTTTTGTGTGCTACCGAGAGGTGGGCGGCATGCATTATTGCAAGTTTGTGAATATTGGACTTCTCCCGTGGTGTTTTCTTCAGCCTGGATGGGGAGGCTGTAATCATATTGGTTTTGTTGGACATGCAAGTATGCAAAACCAAAACATCTTATCTTCTACTCCAATAGTTCTTGGCATAAATCCAGCATGTGGATTATGGACAGAAGCGTCATGTATATATTATAAGCACAAAATAATACTATGATATCAGTCAGATAAATTTAGCCAAACCGAACAAAATACATGATCATGTCGTAGGTTAATTGTCGCTTTGCCCTTGTCCATCAGGTCACCTACTTATATAATTGCATATCATTACAACTAATAATGGTGCAGACGCCGCGGAAGCTCGTGTAGTGGTCCGAGTCCCCGGCTGCCAGGAAGCTGTCGCCTAGGTGGCAGACGAGGTCTTCGGGGAGCGAGGACCGGTCGGGCACTACTGGAGGCTGCGCTTGGACGGGTCGAGCCCTCTTTTGGGTGGAGAGAGAGCACGCCATGGTGGCTAGATCGGGCTTAATTCTCTGTGTGTTTCAAATCAGATGTTTGATTTGCCAAAAAAAAAAATCAGACGTTTGGTGCGTGATTGATATATATAGAGGACCTGTGGGCAGGGCCGGGGCAGCTGTAGACGATTCATGTGCTTGGCTGTCCGTTAATACGAGTCCTCGATGAGCTGTTGCCTAGGCTGGAGCGTTTGCGTGTATACTGCCAGGTGGTTGTTTGCTTCAGACTATATACCATTAGATTTGACCTGGATGTATATCTTGCTTGGACGCCAGCCCGACCAAATCGAGCAGCTGTACGTAGACTGTTATTACGCTATGATGTGTGCATGGCTCTCTGTCACATATCGGCCATTTTACAATGAGACCTTGTGTTTTTTCGGCTGTGCAATTCAGGTAGCCGCCAAAGCAAGCCTCCAAGGAGAAACCATCTATAGTACATATCCAAAATGATTCGAAAAAATTTATATGCTGTGTATGTCAATGCAGCGTGTTAGATTCGATCATATCTTCAAATATACGGCGTACAGAATTTGCATGCCCCCGTGTTCATTTCTGGAACGGATTTAAGGCCCTGTTTGGTTCCTCTAGCCGGCTATTTAGCCAACTAAAATATTAGCGGCTAATTTTTTAGCCAACTAATTTTAGGAGGTACTTGTTTGGATATTGACTAATCCCTCCTTGCTAATGAAACCAATTGCACTAATTCTCAATGTTTAGTCACTTTTAGGAGGGTTGAGGTGACTAGGGGCTAAAAGTTTAGGAGGGGGCTGGCTAAAAGTTTAGTCACTTTTAGGAGGTCATGTTTGGATCCAAATTAACTAAAATTAGCCAGCTAAAAGTTTAGAAGGTGGATCCCAACAGGGCCTAAGTAGTACACATTGGCTTTGGCTGGCTAATTAATATTCTCCATGAATGCATGCTAAGATTACAGTGTATATTCCAATACATGACATGGAGGGGATATGGCTATGAATTGTCTGCAAGAACCTCCGATCCTATAGGTTTCATATGTGTCTCGTTTTTAGTCTACCATTTGCCCAATCATATTCCTTTCTTTTAGTGATGTATCTAAATTAAAAGGACTCAATAAAGATATGATCAGTTGCGACATATTCTCAAAAATAAAAAGGTTACACAAGTTGCGACATATGCCTCACTAGAAAAATACATAGCAGATTAGAGAGACCAAGTAACTCTTGATAACATGAAATGTTGAAATGATAATTGTTAGGCTAGAACCGAAGACCATCTATCCATGGAGTAGATAATGCATCTTGCATATAGCTTTCTTCACTCATTGTGTTCGGAGGATGATTCATCAGTTTCAGAGTCAGAATAGTACTCCCCCTCGCTGTCAAGCATCAGGCTTCGTTCAGAAGTTTGGATGGCTTTACAGTAATCAACAAAAACTCGAGGGAGGGTGAATGGGCGGAGACAACCTCCTATTGTACTATGCTCCATCGTAAACTCATCCGCAAAGTAGATGCAGTTTCCATCTACAGTGGTATGGAACTTGTTGGCGGTAACGGAGAAGCACTTGATGTGGCTAACAAAAAGAGCATGGTTGCTAATACTCACTGGTTCAAGCATCATTCTCATGGTGTCCACCTTATGGACTATAATTGTCCATGTGTACGGTACCCTGGTCTAGTTACACGTAGCAACTCACCCCTGACTCCACGAGATAATAGGAATGTTGAGTTGGGTCGGGACTAGGAATAATGGTGTCCAATGAGATTGTTTGCGAAGAGCGCTCTTTAGTGGCACCATCTACGACAAACGAGAGGATGGAACCTTGTCGGTTGGTGAAGTACACATTACCGGCAAAAGACGTCATGCACATAGGCTCGTCAGGGTAACAGGCCCTAAACCACTACTAGAATTCACCGGTTTCCCTAGGCCTGAAATCCTAGGGAAAGAACCAAAAAACCCTAGGGAAACATGCTCCCTAGAAAATTTCCTTGGGAAAGGGCTGTAGGGAAACGGTTGACGGGAAATCTTCCTTCCCCTACGATTTCTGACAAAAACGGTAGGGAAAGTTTCTCTTTCCCTACGAAACCATGCGCCCTGGGGAAACTGAGCAGGACAGTAAAAAAATATAAAAAGGCTTCGGCCGGCGTGAGGACCGAGCCGAGCCGTTGGCCCGCTGCCGGAGCCGAGCCGACGCACGGTGTCGCTCTCAGCCGCCTCCGCGGCCCTTCACCGCAATGCTGCCGGAGCCACCGCCGCCCTTCACCGCAACGCTGCCGGAGCCGCCGCCGCCCTTCACTGCAATGCTATCGGAGCCGCCGCCGACGCTGCTTCTCACCATTCATCTTCCCCTTCCCCTGAACTCAAGCCATCTGCAACAGCAATTTAACATCACCCATTTACAGAGAAATCGATGCAGGTCAAGATAAAAATTACACAAATAAAGCAGCAAGCCAAACTCACTAACACACGAACAGGCTTGCACATGCTTGAACACGGTGGATCTCTTGGCACAGTTCTTCTTCCCCCTCCCTCCTGCAGCCTTGCTCCAGATCAAACCATATGACTCTACACAAGACAACGAGCTGCTCCAGGTCTACTGCAAAGCAAAAAAAAAGAGAGAGAAAAGGGAAAGAAGAGTTCCGGCAGATACTGTGCGGCGCGAACACCAGCATCTGCACCTCCGGCGTGAGCACCACTGCCAAGCAACAAGAAAACGGGGAGGGCGAGCACAACCCCAGATCCCGCGTGGCCGACGTGCCGGAGGCATAACTCGAGGCCGAGCAGGGTCCCAGGGCTGAGGCTGCTGAGACGAGCCGGGTTGGCGAGGTCTGGGGCTGCCGGCTGCGCGAGGGAGGGATGGAGCTGTGGAGAGAGAACATTGCGGGGAGAGATGGAGTCGAGGCAAGAGAGAGCGGTGGGGAGACAAGGAACCGGCTGGCTTGGGAGATAAAGACGAAGGCAAGTATAGTTTTTTATTGCCTTGCAACGAAGGAGGCAGCCGGCTTGGTAGGGAAAGTTCAGATTTCCCTACGGTTTGCACATGCCATCGTAGGGGAATGGAGGTTTCCCTACGACTTCGAAAACTTTTCTAGGGAAGTACAGATTTCCCTACGACATCAAAAATTTTCCTAGGGAAAGAAAAAAACCGTAGGGAAACCGGTGGATTCCAGTAGTGAACTCTTGGAAATATTCGCTATTCTGGTCTGCCCACATGATGCATCCATTAGCTTTGTGGGATACGAATACCATCATCGGCGATGTCGTCACAACAACTGTCCTAAATTGCTCCCAAGGGCATGCGCGCTTTAAAGTGGGTGATTGAACCCGTGAAAGGGTTGAGCACACAAGCTTTAAAGGGAATTCCTTTTCCCCCAGGAGGATGAGACCGCCGCCTGTTGCACCAAGAAAGATATACCTAAGGAGGAGTGCAATGTTCTTACAAAGAAAACGACCAGTATCAACATTCACGAGTGTGATGGCATCAACATCTTCATGCTGCTCAAGCAACACCCACTGGCTCGGATGGAAGCGGGGATCCTCCGTGTCGTCCTTCTTCTTGTCTTTAGGGTTGTCGGTGTTGGAGCGCCAGTCTTGGCAGACGGCACGAAAGTCCATGTAGTAGTCGAGGTCGTCGGCCGCCATGAAACAGTCGTCGATTTGACGTGCAAGGTTGTCGGGGAGTGAGGTCCAGTCAGGAATTGTGGCCATTGCTTGAGCCTGGTGAGCTCTCTTTTCTTTGGAGTGAGTAAAAGGCATGGTGATGGGTAAGCTAAGGGTTGTGCTTCAGGTTATTGTTGTGCTCCTGTGCGTGCAAAACGCAGAGGGTGTTGTTGGCTATATATATGTATATATAGCTCAGCCTCTTAGTAGTGATGTATACTATGAATATGCATATAGCTGTAAATGAATGCGTATTAAATTACTGCCTATTTCTCTCTCAAGGTTCATTACTTTGCTTCTATTCTCTTCCAAAGATGCGCACGTCTTGTCTCTAGTGACTTTGGTACTGATTTATTCCTATACTAAAAATAGCGGGTGCAGTTTCACACGTTTGGTCAACAAGGATTATCATGTTGCCAGGGTGGCGTTTAAACACTGCTATTTTTACCCCCGGGGGGGGGGGGGGGGGGGGGGGGGGGTGACACGCTCTGTAGCTAGGCTATGCAGTTGACTGACTGGCAGGCCTAAAACATCTACGATGGGACGCCATCATAGGCCGGCTTTGGCAGTGGCGTAGCTAGGATTTCACGTTAGGGTGAGCCATTTTGACATTTTTTCTTAATATTGTAATATAGCACATAAAAAATACAATGATTAATCTACAAATTTACCTTAAAGTAGTATAAACACCTATAATAATTCATTTTGTACTCTACATTTCAATTTTTGCTATGCATATATAAGCTATAAAAATGTAAATTATAGTTTTTTCACTGTATTAACCTTTGCACACAGAAATCTTAGGATGGGCTGGCCCACCCGTCCACCCTACTAGATACGCCAATGCATCCAGCCCAGCGTTTGAATCCAAAAATACCGTAGATCTCATCAGAAGAAAAAATAGTATAGGGGGAAGCGGGGCAGCCTGAGTGGAGCCAGGGATAAAAAGAACTTGCACACGCGAACACAGGTCAATGCTGGAACGCGTACGTAAGACCTGACCAGATTATTTTTTTTTTATCAAACATACCTGTATTTCATTCAAGGAAAACAACCATACATACGTAGACAGGTACATTATACAAGGATACGGACAGCTGTCCCACACAAAGTGCAAAGAGGCCCCTAGAACAAGCAAGATTTACAAACAGGCCCCTGGACCTCCAACACAACGGAGCCGACAAGATCCACAATCGCGGGCCACCGCCGGCGCCTGCTTCACCCGCCGCCGCCACAGATCCAACGCCGGGAGATGCTCCATCGCCCACAGGCTTCAACAAACCAGAAAAGACACTCACCGAAATCGGCAAGATGGGCAAGAGCTGAACGCGCACACGGTCGGGGCCACGCCCCAAGCACCTTCCGGCTTGACCCGCCGCTCGCCGACGACGACGACTGCCGCCGCGGGATCCCCGAGCACGAGCCAACCACCCAACTTTCCACAAGCCCCAGCCTCCGTCTCCTTGACACAAAAGAGCAGGGCGTACCACATCTCGCCGGAGAGGAAGACGCAGATCCGCCGCCGCCTGACTCCTAAAAAGGAGCTCTTCACCGAGAGCTCCACCCCCACACGCTCGCCGCCGATGCCGGAGAGGAGCGCCAACGGGGCACGGCCAAGCACGGAGGGACAAGTTCGGACGATTGACCGCCGCCGCCGCCACCTCGCCGCCGGTCGCCGAAACCCTAACCCTAGATACTATACTAGAACCTAAACTACCACCAGCCGGCGAGGCATCAGTGGTCTCCGCCGCCTCGCGACGCCCCGGAGGGCACCGGAGGCCGAGGAGACCACCCGCCTCGCCGGCGGGGACGGGATCCACTCGCGTCGCCTCTCCTCAACTGTAGCTGGGGAGAGGCTTCGCGAGAGAACGAGATGGAGAGGTTGCAAGACCTGACCAGATTAACCATGGCGTGGATCGGTCACTTTTGTTCTTGCTCCTTCTTTATAAAGGGGCGTCTTTATTGGGTCCTGGGCTCCTGGCTTCTGTTGAAGCCCGTCACAATAGAAAAGGATTGGTTACCAAACACGAAAAAAAAGAAGAAAAAACAGGCAATCCTCCACAAACAAGGAGGAACAAATGCCAGAAGCAAACAGCTACAGTAAGTCTTTATCATAGAGCCCTCCAGATTCCAGGGCCCTGCATTTTACACCCGCCTCCAAAACTTCAGCTGCATGGGTGTGCTTCCATCACTCTCAGCTTCCTCTTACAGGCTTCGCACTCCTCTTCTGTACCTGGAAATAACAGCATATAGTGCCTCATTCTTCCCCTGTACAGCAAGAACCCATTCTGAACCCGTCAGATTATCTATCTGGAAACAAGTGTCACTATAGTACTTGAGGCAACAAAAAGTGTCTCCATAATATTTGAACTAATGTCACCGACAAGGCACTTGGCTCTCTCTAAAAGAAAGGCACATCGTGATTGGTCAAAAAGTTATGCAGAGGCAAAGAATACAAGATTGACCCTTCAGTTTGGAACAGAGCATGGCTACCGATGTTCTTCACTTGTTCGGTCACTTATAGCCATCCACACTTAAAGTGGTGGTTGATAGCAGCACCCAAAGTTTCGTCAAAAGGGACTCGAAACGCTCCGTCTCTCTCCTCGCGAAAAACACCCGCGCCGCTAGGGTTCCTCACCACCGCCGCCGCCGGGCCCCCTCTCCTCTCCCTTCGGCGTCCTCGCCGGCGGCGGAAGGAGCGGGAAGCCCCCCTCCGTAGTTTAGGTAGTAGCCAGTTGTTGCTCCCGTTGTTTTCCTAGTGGGCCATGTGCCGTCTTACCTCCATCCGCCTTCAAGTCGCCATGGCCGCGGTGCTCGAGCTCCTGCTCGTCGCCGGCGGCCTCCCTGGCGTTAGCTCGGTGCCGGATGGGAGGCCAAATAAAGTAGGAGTAGGTTTCTTCCCTTCCCGCCATCCACAGCAATCACAAGCCCCATCGCCGGCGAATCTCGGCGTCCAAGGTGTATTCTGGCGATCTCTCACCAGATCCGCGCCTCTCAGCGCGGGATCCGGTGGTGTAGCGCCCGGATCCGGCCTCGTCGCGCAGCAACCACCCCCACGTCGGCTCCCTGTCCGCTCCACCCAGGCGCTGCAGGTCCGCACCGAGCACGACCTCACTGAGGACGACGCGACTTTGCCTTGTTCTTCGACACGTCAAGCTCGCCTCTCCGCCATCCCCTTCGCCAAGCCGGCGTCCGCCCCTCGGCCCACTCGCTGAGCACCTACCTGGGTGTCGCCCCCCATCTCTGGTGATGAAGAAGCTCATCCCCGACACACCGTCACTATGGTAACTCCCTCACTCTTTCTGCCGGCGATAACCTGCACAGAAGCTTCCTTCCTCCCTCGGCGACATCTCCGGCCACCACCAGTGCTCAGCGACCGCCACAACGTGGCAGGCATGCAGTGTCCTACCCAGACACGTGTCCTGCTACGTGCCGAGTTCGTGTGTGATGCTCCTCCATGCACCATGTCTTTTGCAGAGTATCAGCAACAACTTTTTAGTCTTCAATCGATGGTACCTGTGTCCTTGATGTCCTCGATGACACTCCGTACTCGAGTCTTGAAAGATGTCGACCGCTATGGGTGCTCCGTTCGCAGCGACTCGGCTGCAGAATGTCTGGTTTTTACTGTGCTGCCAACCAGAGGTGGTGCTGCTGCCTCCTACATGCGTCTGGGTGAACTACAACCAAATTCAGCTTCACCGACGATGATCGTTTCTACAGGCGGGTCACCCCTCGATCAACCTCATGCTTGTACTAAGCGATGCCCTCCATACGACACTTCGAAAACCAGCCCGTCGATTGTAGTCTATCATGTAATACAGACTCTGCTCTTTGGGAGCATTGTAATCCACACCCACTCTGGGGTGTTCTGTTCTTGGGGTATGCTTACTCCAGTGTTTGTAATCGGTCGTTAATGAATACAGACACAAACTTTTATCCAAAAAAAAAAAGTGGTGGTTGATACTCATGGTCGTTAAAAATCCCGTTTGTACTCAGGTTCCCAATCTGGTTGATCATAGCCAGGTTCTTCCCAATTCTTATCATGCTCAACATAGTCAACATACCTCTGGTAAAAGTCCAACTCTGAAATATCGTCAGTATAGCGTGAGTTTCTGAAGGTGTGGTTTTCCCACCATATTAGATGACGTGGAATATCCATGGTGTAGTTGGATAGGAGATGCAGTATCGTGAACGAGCGCACGATGCGACGCCAGAGCGAATCCGTTTCTATAGCTGCCGAGACCTGCTCTGGTTTTTCTTTATCCTCGTCCACGATCACACGGCCAAGGTCGTACATGTAGATGTCACGCTCTGATACAGGAAGAGCAGTAACATCTACATCGGTGAGCTGGAAGTAAACGCGGTTGGCCTCAATGGAAGGGAACCGATCAGTGTCAACAACAAGGCTCCGGACGCCGAGGAACAGAGCATGCATAGCTACCGATGTTCTTCACCTGTTCGGCTGCCTTCCCGTCCGAGCCAATCTTGAACACATCAACTCAAAGTGGCCATGCTTCAGGACAGCCAGCATTTCGCCGCCGGGGGCCTCCACTACGTACCCACGGCATCCCTCCTCAGGCGCAAGCATGTTGAGTTTATGATCCAAATTCATGTACTTTGGAGCCCGACTTCTGACGGAGCGAAGCGGAGGCCTGTCGCCGGAGGCTTGGGCCGTAGCGAAGTGGAGGCAGAAGTCGGCCATGAGATTAGGGTTCTACCATGAGATTATCCTCTTGTAAGCCGCCGTTCGGCGTTGTAACCCCAACTCTTGATAGTGAATTATTGCTGGCTGGCGCCCGTGGTTTTTCCCTTCCGCATTGGGAGGGTTTTCCACGTAAAACTCTTGTGTCCCCTGTGGTTTGATTTCTCGTTCTTCATCGTCGTTTCGGTCATCGCTTTATAACAAGTGGTACCAGAGCCTGGTGGTTTCCCATCTTGGATTTCACGATGTCGTCGATGAAGTATGATCTACCGCTGTTGGATTACAGCACGAGGTTCGCGCTGTGGCAAGTCAAGATGCGGGCTGTTCTGGCGCAAACTCAGGACCTGGATGAGGCGCTGGAAAGTTTCGGCAAGAAGACGAAGGATGCGTGGAGCGACGAGGAGAAGCGCAAAGATCGTAAGGCTCTGTCCTTAATTCAGCTTCATCTATCTAATGATATTTTGCAAGAAGTGCTGCAGGAAAAGAGTGCTGCAGAACTTTGGCTCAAACTGGAATCGATCTGTATGTCCAAAGATCTAACCAGTAAGATGCATATGAAGATGAAGCTGTTCACGCTCAAGATGCAGGAGGGTGGTTCGGTGTTGAATCACGTATCTGTTTTCAAGGAGATCGTTGCCGATCTGTTGTCGATGGAGGTTAAGTATGAGGATGAGGATCTAGGTCTTCTACTGTTATGTTCTCTGCCCAGTTCTTTTGCTAATTTCCGTGACACCATACTTTTGAGCCGTGATGAACTAACCCTAGCGGATGTTTATGAGGCACTCCAATCCAGGGAGAAGATGAAAGGGATGGTGCACTCTGAAGGGTCGTCGTCCTCAAAGGGCGATGCACTACATGTGAGCAGAGGTCGAACTGAACAGAGATCCTCCAATGACGGCAACGATCGTGACAAGAGCCAAGACGGTAGAGGCCGCTCAAAGTCCAAACCGCCCACCAAGAAGTTCTGTAGGTACTTGTTGACGGCTCTTAGACCCAAAATAAACCGTCAACTAGCTGCACTTTTTAACCTCATATCAAACACCAAAGGTAGACTTAGGTCTTGAAACTAATGATTTCCACAAGTCTTGGTGAATTTGTGAGTGCAGCTACATTTCATAGGAAACCAGGGAAAAGGAAGCATAAAAGGCCTAGATTGGAAACACCAATTTTCCCCGGAATAAAGATATCTCCCCAAAATCCCAATATCAAGGAGATATGAAGAAAGATCATCTCTTGGAGATCCTCAATAATGGCAGAGAGATATGGATCCACAAATCAATCCAAATCATATCAAGGATATCCCAGAGGATACACCACTCCGAGAAATCAGCATCGGCAGCCGAGCAAGATATGGATCAAACGTCCTACGAAACTTAACCAAATTGGGCCATAGCACCAAGATCACTTAATAGGACATCAAGGAAGACCTCTCGGCAAAAGCCCAAGACCAAATGGGCCAAGGGGGGGTCGGCCGACCTGCTACAGTAGGTCGGCCGACCTTCTACAGTGGCCCCAGCAGCCCATCTTTCTGTGGCGGTTCCCCACCGACGTACCAAGGTCGGTTCTGCCTGCAATCAATGCCACCGACCTAAGGAACCGCCTCAATTCCACCGCCTTTGGAGGCTATAAATAAAGGGGTACCCCCCCTCCTTTGAGGACACACACGAAGAGGGATTCATTCTCTAGCATTAGGCTTAGCCTCCAGGCCAGAGTAGAGTAGAGGGGAGTAGAGGGCTGACTAGAGGTCCTTGACCTAGTCTTGGAGAGTTTGGGGGTGGACCTTCTCCATTCCCCTCTTGTAAGACTTGTATCATTTATCTATAGCATTTACTCCTTTATTCCTTATGCCTTATGATTGCACTAGTATGATAGCCATGTACCTTCTATGTGGTTATTGTCTAGTCATGTTTGGTTCATATATGATTCACATACTTATGCTAGTTCATCCATACCTTTACACTCGTTCTATGCATAATGAGGTTAGACATGCCTTGGCCGTTGACTTGTTAATCCGTAGGGTTAGGGTTCTCAGTGCCATGGTTTGTAACTTGTTAATCCGTAGGGTTAGAGTTACGCATGTCTTACCTCTTGACTCGATGATCCGTAGGGTCAGAGTTGTTATGCATGGTTTAGTACTTGACCTGTTGATCCGTCGGGTCAAGGTTAGGTGTACTCTTGTTCCTGACTTGATGATCCGAAGGGTCAGAGTCCCATGGGAGTGGAGAGTACTGTTTAGCAATGTAAGCGTGGTGCTTAGATTGGTAAATAGCTTTGAGTTTGGTTGACTCTATGAACAGGCATAGGACTGGCAGTAGGTGGTGACAGCCCTAGTGTCACATGTCCTCGTAGAGGGTTGCCAGTAGGTGGTGACAGCCCTGCTGTGCTTCATCCTCTCTGTTCCAGGTTAACATAGAACTTAGGTTTGTATGTGATGCTTGTATGACCCATAGACAGGAGTACAAGGAGTACATAGGGGCCCAGCTCGATCTCCTCTTAACCCCGCTTAACCTAGGCTTTGTACTGATGTTAGATTGGATTGCTCTGTGTGTCACCCTATCCATCACTATATCCTTACCCCTGTTTAGATCTTGGTATATTATTAGTTATATGATTTTGAACATGCTATCTCATAAACCGCCGCCTTCCCTTGGGAGAACTATAAATGACAGCCATTGGAACCCAATAGTGAAATGCTACAACGGTATTCTCCGTGCGCTTGCGGATTTTACCTAAACATCATTAAGACACACTTGTAGACTATTTCTGACATCACTGTCAGAGATGGTTTATTTTGTGTGACTTAAGAAATGTCAACAAGCATTTCTGGCGCCGTTGCCGGGGAAGGCACTGGTTAATGAGAATCACTAGCATTGTTTATAATTATATCTCTATTAATTGCCACTGTCTAGATAGGTCTACCTTTGCTCTGTTTTTTTTTTCTTTATGTGAAAACAGGGTCTACCTCTGGTCTTGACCTGTCGAAGATATACACAGAGAATTCAGCAGTACTCTTGAGAAGAGCAGAACCTCGAGTCACCCATCTTCAAGATACTCTCGACGATCAAGCCAGCTACATCCGCACCATCAAACTCAATACCAATGGCCAAAAATGTGCTTCGTGAGTACTCCGCTGCCAGTGTTGACCACGTGGCGATTGGGCCGATTGTCAACACTGGAGACGGAAACTTCAAACCTAGAGCCGGCCAAATCTACATGGTGCAGGCCAATCCATTCCGTGGAAAGGCCAACGAGGACGCAAATGCTCACCTTCAAACATTCCTAGAAGTTTGCAACACTTTGTCCATCAAAGGAGTCAACCAAGATGTCATTCGACTCCGTTTGTTTCCCTTTTCCCTCTTGGGGAAGGCGAAACAGTGGTTCTATGCCAACTCAAATGTTGCAACTTCCTGGAAAGATTGCTCTGCAGCGTTCCTCGAGAAATACTTCCCAACAAGGAACATCTATGCCCTTCATGGAGAAACCTCAACCTATTGGGAAGCACAAGAAGAATCCATTCCTAAAGCTTGGGAGAAACTTCAAGAATATATGACAGCATGTCCTGACCATGGAATGGATGATTGGACAATATTGATCAACTTCTACCACGGGTTGACACCAACAGCTCGTGCTTATCTTGATTCTCGTGCCAAAGGAACCATCTTCTCACTTACCGCCACACAAGCAACAAAATTAGTGGAGAAGGTAGCTATCGGTGAAGGGTGGAGACCACACCCTTAGCAGAAAGAGAAGCCATCCAACATCACCACAGAAGGGAAGCATAAGGGAAGGAGGCTTCGCACAAGTGCCATGAAAAGACTGGCACAATCCCAACACGAGAAATCGTCTGCATCCTCATCTCCGGGATCAGGCATCACGTCACCAAACTGAACATTGGAAGTCCCGCTCATTGGACTCAAAATTGGTGAGCCCTTGCCAAAGGTAAATTGGTAGTTATCTCATATTTGCTTCCTCGCTTGCATATTTGAATTTCCCAATCATCATGCATTTTGCAGATTTGACCTTTTCCTTCACAAGCATGTTTGGATTTTTCCCACAAAAGTTGCATCCCTGCATATTTGCTTTTTCACTTGCATTCTTGCATGTTTGAATCTTTCCAAAATTTTGTTTGGGAGTTTTCAAACCTTTATAAATTGAAAGGAAAACATTTTCTTTCTTTTAAAAATAAATCTGGAAAATGAATTTAAGACAACCTTTTGTTGGAAAATGTTTTGAGCAAAATTTTGTTGGAATTTTGGCACAACTCCCATTGACTTTTTTTTTCCATAGCCAATAGGGAGTTGTGGATCAAATTGAACGTTATTTCTTTACATTTGGAGCAAGGATGCTTGGACTTTTCAATTTCATTTCTTTTTTCACTCAAGCACCCTCACAACAAAATCTTGCTCACACATTTCTCCAAAATTTTCATTGGAATGTGTCTCAAGTTCAAGAAAAATATTTTCAACTTCTTTTTGTTTCTTCCATTCGGTTTTTGGAGGTTGTTGGTATTTCTTACACCAAACAGAAAACACCACCTTAGGCTGGTTAGGCCTAGAGTGAATATTCCCGGTTCGGCGCCAGAAATACCTGGGGTTAAGTTACTTGCTTAGGATACATAATAATCCACAACTAGCAACGAGTGCCAGATATGTATTATTAGTATTTAATCATAAAAGATAATCCGCAAGCGCACGGATAACCCGTTGTAGCATTTCACCCGAGAGTATTCCAGGGTATCGTTATTTATATTTTCCCAAAGGAAGACGTGGTTGACAAGTGTGTACTTATACTCATGGTGTTACAAATGATAGATCATAACCAATATCCAAATACAGGGGTAAGGCGATAAATGGATAGAGGATAGTGCGACACACACAGCAGGCATTTCCACTCTCTGATAAAAGGCGAGAGGCGGCTCTAGGCTAGACTAAGGTTAAGTAAGAAGAACTGCTACTCCTAATGTACATCGTCAAGTAGCGTGCGTAGCATCTACCTATAGCCTAAGCTGCACACAAGCCAAGACTAAGCTGTTCTACTGCCGAGCCATCATCGGGAGATCCAGCGATCAGAGTCTGCCCCAATCTCCGGACATTTCATATATACTCCTACGCCATACCCGAACGTGGAGGATTACAAGGGACGGACAGGGCTGTCACCACCTGCCGCCTACCTCTACAAACCGTGGGGCACGAACACGCATCCAAGGGTGGAAAGGAAGCCCTAGCACCATGCTAGCGTAACTAACCACAACTCTAGATCCCTCGAGGCACCTCGCAAGGCGATAAACCTAGAGCACTCTTGCAAGACAATGGACCCGATGACTAAGCAAAAGGAACAACTAGGTCTAGCAAGCGATTACTTAGACAAAGGATCAAAGCTAGCACTACGTTAAGCATAGGCGTTCGTCGCTCAAGAACGAGCGACGAACGATGAACGATGAAGAACGATCATCGTTAACCGATGATCGAGTATGAACGAACGACGAACGAACGATGAACGATCATGAACGAACATCGATGAACGATGAACGAACGATGAACGAACATGAACGAACGAAGAACGTTCATCCAAGATCAAGGATGAACGATGAACTAGCATAAGCACATAACTACTACAAGAACGATGATATTCCATTGATAAAGAAATAAGTCTTACAAAGAGAGTAAAAGGATACAAGGGAATATACCCCAAACTCTCCAAGGGACTTGGGAGCCAAAAGGGCAGCCCAACTACTCAGCCTAAGCCTAACTAGAGAGCCCCTAGCTCTGGATGTGTGGAGGAGGGAATGAGCCTCTTGTGTTGTGTGTCTTCCAAGGGGAGGGGGTACCCCTTTATTTATAGCCCTCAAAGGCGGTGGAATTGAGGCGGTTCCGTAGGTCGGTGGCATTGATTGCAGGTGGAACCGACCTCCTGAAGTCGGTTGCAAACCGCCATAAGAAGATGGACCCAGGGGGCCTCCCTGTCAGGTCGGCCGACCTAGGGTTTGGGGTCGGCCGACCTGGCCCTGGCCCCCCCTGGGCTGGGCTTTGGCAGGTTGGCTCCCCTCGGCCTTTTAGCCTCTTTTCCAGGTGCGTGGCCTCAGTTGATATTCTGAGTGGTTCTGGGCCTTTAATCCTTGAATTATATTCCCGCGGCGAGCGTCGTTTGATGGACGTGTTGGAATCGTCGCCTTGGGCCTTGTTTACACCTGGAAATCCCTGTTTTCCACCTGCACATCCAAATCTAGAGGTACACGTGGAAATAGGTTATTTGATAACAAAATGCAAGTAACAAGTGTTAGTTCTTCCTTATTTATAGAGCTAATTGACGGTCAAAAACTGGGTCTAAGGACCGTCAACAACTCCCCCAAGCTGTCCTCCTTGCTCGTCCCGAGCAAGAAGTAGGACTTAGGATGTTGATCAGGAGTTGCTACAATGTTTCATATCTCATAGGTACCATGCACACAACAAAATACTCTCCTTTGAGTTGAAAAAGTTGGCATGGCAACTCACCCTTTACCTTACTCCTTATGGGGCGTATGGCTTTTTCCTTGTCTTGGGCGGTTGAGAGATAGAACGGTTATAACAGAGCACCATTCACTTGTCCATTGTTTGACTTTTATTTTCCGGAGGTTTTCAAAAGTTTTGAAATAAAAGCAAAGTTCCTCAAATGATGCTCTCGAATCGCTCAATAAGTGTATATTCCTCACCAAGGCATTATTGTGTTGCCTCTTTGTCATCCTACTTCTAAGGCTTGTATGTGGAGCTCAAGGTAGGGATGATATGAGGCATACTTGCATCACACATATTGCTGAACCAAAAGAGTGGATCCATGGAGAATGCAAGTCATACAACCTTGATCAAGATGTGCATGTGTGTGTAAGGTGGTGGTGAGGTGGAAGAACTATACTCCTTTTTATTTGTTTCCTCTCTCTCTTTTTGAATTTTTTGAGGAGAACATGGCTATCTTGCTTTCTTTCTTTTTCTCAACATTTTTCTTTCTTTATTCCCCATTTTTCTTCATCATGCTCTACTTTTGTATGAGCAGGGGATTATTCTTTTTCTTTCTTTTGCATAGCCATGTCTCCAATGATACATTTTGAGAGAGAGGTAACAATGAATTTTTGGAGTATTTATTTTGGTGGAAAGTGTGGTGGTATTGCTTAACTTCCAGTGTAGAAGTTTAGCATGCGAGGTGGAGTGTACGTGATCTTGATCAATGAGAGTATGACAAGCTTCTCACTAGGGTCACACAATTTTGATAAAGCTCAATGCAATGACAAGCAGCATATGTGTAAGGGTTTGCAATGTAAGAACAACATATGGCTTTGGTAGGAATTTTCATCATTGAGGAACTTTATCATTTTTTTTGTATTTTGTAAAATAAAACTCCGGAAGTCAAGTCTTACTTTGAAGAAGATCATAGCAGCCCTATTTGTACCATATCATATCTCATAACAACTTAGACTTAGATCAAGCACTATGCAGCCCACAAGTTTCAAGTTCTAGGTAAGCATAAGCCAAAAGTCTCAAAACTTGGGAGAGCACTAAGTTGTGACTAGGTACAAACGAGAGATAAAACAGAGCAACTATTCATCATCTCAACATAAGGAAGGCTAAACACTCATACTCGCATATAAAGAGAAACTACGAAAAGCTAGAAACCACACTAAAGACTATTTTTGTTCTTTTTAGTTTTGTCATTTTTATTTTATTTTCAGATTTATCATTTTTTTTGGTATTTTTCATGAGAGGTGCAAGAACAAGCAAACAAAAGAAACAAAAGGATACAAGTTGCGATACATGATACCTTAGCGGGGGGTATGGCATCCCCCCCAAGCTTGTTCTTGCTCATGGGTGATGTCGAGGATCGAACCCGGTGTGGCGAAAGTAAGCCAACATATCGGCTTGGCCCTGCTGCGTCATGTTGGTGAGGTTGGTAAGCTGGGCATTTGTGTTTTCTTGCCACTGATGGGTCTGCAGGACGTATTGGTTGAGAGTGTACTCAACGTCCTCTCCTCGAGTCTCAATGCGTCCCATTTGCTCGGTGAGCGCATTCATTTGCTGCTCAAGATATGGATCACGAGCTGCAGACGAACGCCGCCCACCGGCCCGTGGTGAGTAGGACGTCGAATCGGAGGAGATTTCCTCCCATTGCGCGCGGGAAGGGTGCGTCCATTGGGCTTGGCCCGCACCCTGCTGCGACGAGCCGCCGACCTCGAACGGTGGTGGAGTGGTGTACCCACCGGGACCATACCCGGCGTGACCGTAGCTTGGCCCATGTGCATAGGCCATGGGCTGCGGTGCGGGTATCCCGGTGTCGGCGGTCGGCTCCGGCCTGCGCGTCCTCCTGCGAGAAGAAGTACTCCTGCGTGCAGCTTCCTCTTTTTCGAGAGGTGTGGTTAGGTTTTTACAGCCATACAAACGAAGTTCCCGGTTAGGTAACGGGAATTCATTTGTATAACCGACATAATAAAATATGAGAGAATTATTTGGACCATGCTTAAGTGTATGACCTTGAATAAGATAATCCTCGGTGATAAGAGAGCGGGGTGTATCAATATAAGCAACATTAGCATCATGCAAAGCACCAACACCCGCAGCAATACGTGTAATCAACGAGGTGCACTCAATTGGTCCAGTCATTCTAAAATTTTCTAACCACTGAGAAATCATGGACATGACAGGAGCAATCTTTATTTTCTCAACCATAGCATAAAGAATTTTCAGATCATCCTCGCGCACAATCCTAATATCACTTCTAGGAAACAAGGTAATGCCAAGCCACATGTGCAACAAGCGCAAGGTAGGATGATGAATATGATTAGTTCGGGGTTTCTCACAAGTAGGAGATGCAGAAATTCTTTGCCAAAAAGCTAACTTTGAGTAACCCGGAATCGAACTATCAACATCAATGGTGCAGCGAGAATTAAAGCCGAGGCATTGACTAAGGATTTTCCATGTCAAATGATATTCCTCCCGGAAAAACCGAAAGGTAATACCGTCATCTACCACGCGTAGGGTGCATAAAAACTGTAGTGTAAGTAAGCGGGAACCCTGCTCATCTACACTTGCAAACTTATCCCACCCTATTGCTTTAAATACTCGAGAAAATTCAGCATCCATACCAATCTTTTGCAGCAGTTCCGGATCAAATGCTCGCGTAGGGGCAAATGTTCGGAGTCGGAGAGCTTCGTAGGCGCTCATCTCTTCGTCGCCCACCAAGTCGAGGTCGGTGTCGACGAGAAGACGATGCTCGGTGTTGGCTTGTTCCTCCGTTGCGGCTTCATGTTGAGGGCTTGACACTTGCTCGGTGGCGGTGCGGGCGCGAGTGCGAGGTCGAGATGAACCCGAGCCTGTGCTCCCGGACCGGAGCAGCGAGGCGAAGGCTTTGCCGGCGCGCTTCATGCTGCAGCGAGGTCGAGCAAGAACGCAAGAACGAAAACTCCGAACGGGTTATGAGAGTGAAAACCAATCGATGAAACCGTCGGTGTTCTTGCAAGCGAGAAAACGCAACTCGGAAAACCAAACCAAAACAAAACTGCAAAGCAAACCAAAGGAGAAATATTTTTGCAGAATTTTGAGGCAAGAACTCAATGAGCACAATGGAAAACTTGAGAGCAATGGAGTGAAGTGAGTTGAGGAGTGGAAATGAGAGTGTGAGAGGGAGAGAGCTTGTGGCCGGCCACCTCCTCATATACATGAGCCATAACGGCCATTTTCGAAAAGAGGACAGGACAGGTGACCGTTGGGGCAAAGGGGAGCGCGCCCAACGGCACCCCTGGGTCGGCCGACCTGCCAAGTGGAGTCGGCCGACCCCCTGTGGGGTCCACTTGCTTCCCTCTTTGGCCCACAGCCCCCAACGGCCAAATGGAGATTGACCATGGTTGCTATGTCCAGAAACTCCTCAAAAATATTTGCTCAAAAAGATTTTCAAATAAAAGGTTGCCTCGAATTCAAAATTTTTCGAAAAAAATCAAAAATCGAAAAATTTCAACATGCAAAAATATTTTTGGCTTTTCCATGATGATACAAGGGTGGTCCAAAAATTTCATCCAAAGATGAGTCATTTTGAACGCAAAAGTATTTTTGAAAATTTTGATTTTTAAATGCATGGCGAGGGAAAAATTCAAATATGCTGGCGGAAAAATCCAAATAAATTTTTGGTGGAGGAAATAAATATGCAAAGTGGTTTGGAAAGAAATCCAAATGCAAATGTGGTGGAAAAGTTCAAAAAGAAAAGAGAATCAAACCGAATGATAATGCCGGTTTTCCTGGCGGCCAGGGCCGTGTCGTTTAAAGTCCGACGGGCTAAGACTTCTCCAACGGGTTTAGCTTGGTGGCGCGGACCCGGTCCTTGGAGATGAGGACGTAGAGGGCTGCGCCTTGAGTTGCCACACTTGTTTCATCTTTGATGGTGTAGGTGGCTTCTCGGACTTTGGGACGGGTTTCTTGGCCCATAATCCCGGCCTCGTGGTCGCAGGTTTCTTTGGTTGAAACTGCGATGGATTTTCAATCTTTGCCAAGTTCTTCCATAGAGCAATGAGGCTGTCCGTTTTCCTGGCTGTCACTTCAACTTCTTGAATGTTGGAGGTGTTTGGCCCATACTTGACCTTGATCATCGAGCATTGTTCTTTCCGAGGTTGAAACTCGAACTTCTCCTCCTTCCCATTGATGTAGAGGCGGATTTCTCCAACTCCAACATCAATTTGGGCCTTTGTGGTGCTAAGGAAGGGACGTCCCAAGATGAGGGGCGTTTCCTTATCAATATCCATGTCAAGCACCACAAAGTTCACCGGGACGGTGTGGCCTCTTATGAATACCGGCACATCCTCCGCAATCCCCATTGGAAAGCGAAAGGATGAGTCGGCCAATTGTAGCCGCATCGCTGTTGGTGTGAGGAATCTGTACTTTAATTGCTCGAAGATTGCTTGGGCATAATGCTTACGCTGGCCCCAAGGTCACACAGTGCATAGTCGAAGTGGAATCTCTTGATTGCACAAGAGATTACTGGAAAGCCTGGATCAGATTTTATTGTAGAAGGTTCTCCTCTTATTTGCCTGTTCTCCCCTGCATGGTTAGTCCTACGAGAGAACATTTCTCCTCTCGTAGTGATAACATTAGCCTTTTCAATGGGAGATTCTGGTTGCCCAGGAATCTGCCCAGATTTAGCAGAAGGAACAAGAGCAGCAAGCTGAGCTAACTGAGTTTCTATCATTTTATTAAAGCTCAACTGATTTTTGAAAGCGGAAGAAAGACCTTCTATTTTTGAATTTAAACTCTCTAAACTTTGATCATTGGCAGCAAACTTTTTGTTGATTGATTCGTTGATTTTAGCTTGGCCATAAACCAAATCTTTCAAAGAAGGCTGATTATTATTAAAACCAGAGAAATTATTACCTCCTTGATAAGATTGGCGGTTTTGGTTAAAACCTTGACCTCCACTTGGACGATACCCATTGTTGTTGTTCATGTAGAATGCTTCTTCATGGGTATGGTTGGGGCAATCCTTCCCCATATGGCCAGTGTTGCCACATTCCTCACACGTGATGCGTGAGTCAAGTGAACGAACACTACCATGCGTGTTGAAGTCGTCCAAGCGCTTCATGACGAGGTCGAGCTTGGCGGACAATAAGTCCACCTCCTTGATAGGGTGTACGCCCTTAGAGCGTGGTTGGAGACGTTCATCGCTCCACCCTTGATTGGAGACCATCTTCTCAATAAGTTCTTTAGCTTGAGCAACGGTCATTGAGAAGAAGGCTCCTCCAGCAGCGGCATCCATATGTCCACGGGTTGTTGGTGTCAACCCGTTGTAGAAATGTTGAAGAATGAGCCATTCTTCCATCCCGTGGTGTGGGCAGGCGGATATGTAATCTTGGAGCCTATCCCACGCCTCGGCGATGGTTTCATTGTTGGCTTGCTGGAAGCTTGATATTCTTCCACGAAGGGCATTAGTTTTACCCAACGGGAAAAACTTTGCGAGGAACGCGGTAGAACAGCGGTCCCAAGTGTCAATGCTAGCACGATTGGCATAGAACCATTGTTTCGCCTTCCCAAGGAGGGAGAGGGGAAACAAACGAAGTCGAATGGCATCTTGGTTGACTCCGGCGGTTGCCGATGTGTTGCATATCTCAAGGAATTGCTGGAGATGAGTGTTGGCGTCCTCCGTGGCCTTTCCACAAAAGGGAATGGCCTGCACCATAGTGATTAGGCTTGATTTGACTGCAAACCCTGCGTCACCGGCGTTGACATTGGGCCCAACGGGAACATTGGCAACGGAGGGAGCAGAGTAGTCACGGAGGGTCCTTTGATCAGCCATGTCAATAAGTGATGATGGTGCGGATGATGTGGGTTCGTCTGTCAGGAGTGTTGCTTGTGAGGGAGAGTCGACGCGGGGTCGGACTTTCCTTACAAGCGACTCTGGATTATCAACGAAGTTTTCCGGCAAGTTGAATCCACGCATACACTATCCTGTTTTCACATCAAAGAGAGAAAACAGATCAAGGTTAGCCTGTAATGGAAATGGTTAAATCACATCAAGTGTAATCATGAGTAATCATTGTATACACTTGTCAACAATTGTCTTCCCCGGCAACGGCGCCAGAAATGCTTGTTGGTATTTCTTACACCAAACAGAAAACACCACCTTAGGCTGGTTAGGCCTAGAGTGAATATTCCCGGTTCGGCGCCAGAAATACCTGGGGTTAAGTTACTTGCTTAGGATACATAATAATCCACAACTAGCAACGAGTGCCAGATATGTATTATTAGTATTTAATCATAAAAGATAATCCGCAAGCGCACGGATAACCCGTTGTAGCATTTCACCCGAGAGTATTCCAGGGTATCGTTATTTATATTTTCCCAAAGGAAGACGTGGTTGACAAGTGTGTACTTATACTCATGGTGTTACAAATGATAGATCATAACCAATATCCAAATACAGGGGTAAGGCAATGTATGGATAGAGGATAGTGCGACACACACAGCAGGCATTTCCACTCTCTGATAAAAGGCGAGAGGCGGCTCTAGGCTAGACTAAGGTTAAGTAAGAAGAACTGCTACTCCTAATGTACATCGTCAAGTAGCGTGCGTAGCATCTACCTATAGCCTAAGCTGCACACAAGCCAAGACTAAGCTGTTCTACTGCCGAGCCATCATCGGGAGATCCAGCGATCAGAGTCTGCCCCAATCTCCGGACATTTCATATATACTCCTACGCCATACCCGAACGTGGAGGATTACAAGGGACGGACAGGGCTGTCACCACCTGCCGCCTACCTCTACAAACCGTGGGGCACGAACACGCATCCAAGGGTGGAAAGGAAGCCCTAGCACCATGCTAGCGTAACTAACCACAACTCTAGATCCCTCGAGGCACCTCGCAAGGCGATAAACCTAGAGCACTCTTGCAAGACAATGGACCCGATGACTAAGCAAAAGGAACAACTAGGTCTAGCAAGCGATTACTTAGACAAAGGATCAAAGCTAGCACTACGTTAAGCATAGGCGTTCGTCGCTCAAGAACGAGCGACGAACGATGAACGATGAAGAACGATCATCGTTAACCGATGATCGAGTATGAACGAACGACGAACGAACGATGAACGATCATGAACGAACATCGATGAACGATGAACGAACGATGAACGAACATGAACGAACGAAGAACGTTCATCCAAGATCAAGGATGAACGATGAACTAGCATAAGCACATAACTACTACAAGAACGATGATATTCCATTGATAAAGAAATAAGTCTTACAAAGAGAGTAAAAGGATACAAGGGAATATACCCCAAACTCTCCAAGGGACTTGGGAGCCAAAAGGGCAGCCCAACTACTCAGCCTAAGCCTAACTAGAGAGCCCCTAGCTCTGGATGTGTGGAGGAGGGAATGAGCCTCTTGTGTTGTGTGTCTTCCAAGGGGAGGGGGTACCCCTTTATTTATAGCCCTCAAAGGCGGTGGAATTGAGGCGGTTCCGTAGGTCGGTGGCATTGATTGCAGGTGGAACCGACCTCCTGAAGTCGGTTGCAAACCGCCATAAGAAGATGGACCCAGGGGGCCTCCCTGTCAGGTCGGCCGACCTAGGGTTTGGGGTCGGCCGACCTGGCCCTGGCCCCCCCTGGGCTGGGCTTTGGCAGGTTGGCTCCCCTCGGCCTTTTAGCCTCTTTTCCAGGTGCGTGGCCTCAGTTGATATTCTGAGTGGTTCTGGGCCTTTAATCCTTGAATTATATTCCCGCGGCGAGCGTCGTTTGATGGACGTGTTGGAATCGTCGCCTTGGGCCTTGTTTACACCTGGAAATCCCTGTTTTCCACCTGCACATCCAAATCTAGAGGTACACGTGGAAATAGGTTATTTGATAACAAAATGCAAGTAACAAGTGTTAGTTCTTCCTTATTTATAGAGCTAATTGACGGTCAAAAACTGGGTCTAAGGACCGTCAACAGAGGTTTCCAAAATAACTCTCTTTCACATTGGACTTCCTCCAACTCTTCTTTTTCTTCTTTAAAAACCATTCGCAAAAAAAAAAAGAAATAAATTTGAGACAACCCCTTTGGTATTTTGTCTCAAATTTAAGAAAAAGATTTTTCCCTTTCTTCTTTTGATTTTATTTGCTTTGCTGAGTTGTGATAAAAAGAAATCTTTGCAAGAGCGACCAACGAGTGATCCATTTTGGTTTACACTAACGTAACCCGTTCTCGAGTTTGCTCTCTTGTGTTCTTGCTCTTGTGTGCAGCTATGAGAAAGGGCCGACAGGTAGCTCAGAGATGTGTTGAAGAAGGCGACAAGCTCAAAACCAAGTCACTCTCAACGTGACACAAATCCGTACCCCTCCATCGAGCTCATGCCAAGCTTGAGAAGGTTGGCATGAAGAGCTTCAAGAAGATCCCACGGAGGTGGACAACAATTAAAACAACACGTCGAGACTCCTCTTCGACACCAATCTCATCTTGGTGTGCGATGAGGAGATGAAAGCCTACAACACTTATGGAACCGTGTCTATGCGCACACATGAGCACGTGACTCGGAATTGCTGCACAAGACAGAATGAGTATCACCTGCTTTCATGAAACAATCTTAGTCTGCTACTCGGTTTCCATAAGCATTGCTTGCTTGAGCTTTTCTACAACTCCTGATCTTCGCAAGCATGCTCTTTGGCAAAGTGTCATATCCTATCTTGCTCTTGATGCATGAATGGCTTGCTATGATTTGTTTTCCTCGAGGTGATCATTTGACCTATCTATGAGGATGAGCTTTGAATCCCTTATGCCATGGTTTACAATACCAAAACCTCTCCTGTGCTATGCATGTGCAATGGTTAGAACCTCCCAAGTGAGTAGGACCGTTTGAGTGAACCATGTTGAGTGCACCTCATTGATTGATTTTATCGCTTCAAGAGTCGGGGCTTTAGACCATGCTTACGTTTCATACATCACTAAGCCCCGAGCTTTTATCAACAATGATTATCTTGTCATGGTTACACTCAAACTTGGTCCAGATCCACTTGTGTTTCTCCTCCTCGGCTATACAAATGAAATCCCGTCACCTAACCGGGACTTTATTTGTATATGGTCCGAGAGCTAACCATCCCTCTCCAAGTCGGATTGGGATTGCTTGCAGGAGTAGTGCTTTTGGCAGGGATGATAAAATAGAAAGCCAAGGGTGCAGCCATGGTCGCGCCACAACCGCAGCCCCTAGCCTATGAATATGTAGGGGGAAGGAAACAACTGGGTATGCACTTGATTGGGACCAACCCCGATAACCATATGAGGCTGGAGGTTCGTTGTGACACTCGATGGCAGCAATCCACCAAAGACCAATTCGCCAGCACGCTGCAACAAAGCCCGGTCAATCTCATGACCAACTTCCATTGCATGGGATTCCACCCAAATCCAGGGCTGTGAGCAAAGAACAAGTGTGGGGGAGGTTCCCTCCCCCACTAAGGTAACTTGTATCACAACTTGTATCCTTTTGCTTTCATCATACATGATAAAATAAAAAGTTGAAAAAGAATCTAAAGTCAAATAAAGAAATTAAAAAAATTTTTTTGAATAAACTAGGCGCTTTTATTTCCCGTTCCAAACATACAATGCGCCTTGAGTTTGCTTTTTCCAAATGCAATAAACTTAGGCTCACCGGTCTTTAACCCCGGTAGAGTCCTTTTTATTTCCATATCCTTTTGTTTGTTTTGAATAAAAAGGTCTAGGTACAAGAACAAGTGTGGGGGAGATCTCTCGTTTTTCATCAAGCACACACTCGAGATCTCCCACCAACATGATGCACAACATCGCACCGTTCAAACAGGCTAAGGAGTGGAGCCATCAGGCATAAGAAAAGAAAGTTCAATCGAACCTTCGGTTTGGTCTCCTATGGTCACTGTTGGTCTCCACTTCATCTATGGCGATGGTTTGCACATCCTATCCCCTACTCCCTAATTCATGAGTTAAAACAATCTTTGATGGTTATTTACTAAAATTTAACTCAAAGATAAAATGAACCCGCAACAAACATACTTCTATTGGTTGGCCTGCATACTCTTTATTCCTTGCATCATGCACCTGTTGCTTGTGAACACCAATCTCTTAGGACCCCGTGTTTATCTAAGTTGTTGGCGAATGTGATATGGTTAGATGAGAGGAGTCTTGCTTCTTCTGTACTGAGTGCTTGGGAATTTATCTTGTAAAATTTAAAATCCATAGCTTTGCACTCCTCAATGATCTTATATTCCCACCAGAGCCAAATATGATGATCACATTGAAAACCTCTACAAAATGCTGCTTGTTATTGCTTTGAGCTTTGTCAAATTGTTGTGACCCTTGTGAGATGCTTGTCATACTTTCATGATCAAGATCACGTACACATACACCACCACCATAAAAGCATGCTAAACTTCTACACTGGAAGTTAGCAACGCCATTTCCATCCACCCATCCACCAAAATAAATACTCCATCACTTGTTGATTGATGTCTCTCTCCAAATATTCTTGCAAAAGAGACATGGCTATCGAAAAAAAAAGGAGAAGTAAGAAAAAAAAAGGTTTGAGAAGAAAGAAAGAGTGCTCCTATGCATGGGCATGAATAAAAGAAAGAAATGCTCAAACATGATGAGCACGATCGAAAAAAAAAAGAGAAAGAGAAAAGAAGTGATAGCCATGATCTCTATTGAAAATTAATCAAGAGCGAGACATCGCCACATCAAGGAGTATCCATCTCATTCCATTTTTCTATACACATATCCACACACGTGCACATTCTTGATCAGTTTGTATGACTTGTTTTCTCCTTGGATCCACTCTTTGACTTAGCAATATAAGTGATGCAAGTATGCCCCTTTTCATTCCCTACCAAGCTCCACATAAAGCCATTTGTAGATGTAGGATGAAAAGAGGCATGCCAAAAGCCTTGGTGAGGATCATACACATTGAGCGATCTGAGAGTTATCATTTGAGGAGTACAACTATGTTTTTACTTTGAAAATATTTCAAAAACCCAAGTTACTCAACAGAGGAGTGATGATGACTTGAATCAAGACCGTTCCATTCCTCAACCGCCCAAGATGACATGGTAGACACATCAAAGTTCACAGGTGCAGGTATGGCTTGGAATAACTTGTATGCTAGCATCATACCAAGGAAGTTATGTTTCACCTTAGTCCTTCATTCTTTACTCGAGGACGAGCAAAGGCTAAGTGTGGGGGAGTTGTTGACGGCTCTTAGACCCAAAATAAACCGTCAACTAGCTGCACTTTTTAACCTCATATCAAACACCAAAGGTAGACTTAGGTCTTGAAACTAATGATTTCCACAAGTCTTGGTGAATTTGTGAGTGCAGCTACATTTCATAGGAAACCAGGGAAAAGGAAGCATAAAAGGCCTAGATTGGAAACACCAATTTTCCCCGGAATAAAGATATCTCCCCAAAATCCCAATATCAAGGAGATATGAAGAAAGATCATCTCTTGGAGATCCTCAATAATGGCAGAGAGATATGGATCCACAATCAATCCAAATCATATCAAGGATATCCCAGAGGATACACCACTCCGAGAAATCAGCATCGGCAGCCGAGCAAGATATGGATCAAACGTCCTACGAAACTTAACCAAATTGGGCCATAGCACCAAGATCACTTAATAGGACATCAAGGAAGACCTCCCGGCAAAAGCCCAAGACCAAATGGGCCAGGGGGGGTCGGCCGACCTGCTACAGTAGGTCGGCCGACCTTCTACAGTGGCCCCAGCAGCCCATCTTTCTGTGGCGGTTCCCCACCGACGTACAAGGTCGGTTCTGCCTGCAATCAATGCCACCGACCTAAGGAACCGCCTCAATTCCACCGCCTTTGGAGGCTATAAATAAAGGGGTACCCCCCCTCCTTTGAGGACACACACCAAGAGGGATTCATTCTCTAGCATTAGGCTTAGCCTCCAGGCCAGAGTAGAGTAGAGGGGAGTAGAGGGCTGACTAGAGGTCCTTGACCTAGTCTTGGAGAGTTTGGGGGTGGACCTTCTCCATTCCCCTCTTGTAAGACTTGTATCATTTATCTATAGCATTTACTCCTTTATTCCTTATGCCTTATGATTGCACTAGTATGATAGCCATGTACCTTCTATGTGGTTATTGTCTAGTCATGTTTGGTTTCATATATGATTCACATACTTATGCTAGTTCATCCATACCTTTACACTCGTTCTATGCATAATGAGGTTAGACATGCCTTGGCCGTTGACTTGTTAATCCGTAGGGTTAGGGTTCTCAGTGCCATGGTTTGTAACTTGTTAATCCGTAGGGTTAGAGTTACGCATGTCTTACCTCTTGACTCGATGATCCGTAGGGTCAGAGTTGTTATGCATGGTTTTAGTACTTGACCTGTTGATCCGTCGGGTCAAGGTTAGGTGTACTCTTGTTCCTGACTTGATGATCCGAAGGGTCAGAGTCCCATGGGAGTGGAGAGTACTGTTTAGCAATGTAAGCGTGGTGCTTAGATTGGTAAATAGCTTTGAGTTTGGTTGACTCTATGAACAGGCATAGGACTGGCAGTAGGTGGTGACAGCCCTAGTGTCACATGTCCTCGTAGAGGTTGCCAGTAGGTGGTGACAGCCCTGCTGTGCTTCATCCTCTCTGTTCCAGGTTAACATAGAACTTAGGTTTGTATGTGATGCTTGTATGACCCATAGACAGGAGTACAAGGAGTACATAGGGGCCCAGCTCGATCTCCTCTTAACCCCGCTTAACCTAGGCTTTGTACTGATGTTAGATTGGATTGCTCTGTGTGTCACCCTATCCATCACTATATCCTTACCCCTGTTTAGATCTTGGTATATTATTAGTTATATGATTATGAACATGCTATCTCATAAACCGCCGCCTTCCCTTGGGAGAACTATAAATGACAGCCATTGGAACCCAATGGTGAAATGCTACAACGGTATTCTCCGTGCGCTTGCGGATTTTACCTAAACATCATTAAGACACACTTGTAGACTATTTCTGACATCACTGTCAGAGATGGTTTATTTTGTGTGACTTAAGAAATGTCAACAGTACTGTAAGAAGAAAACTCATCTTATTGAGGATTGTTGGAAACTGAAGAACAAGGAGAACAGGAAAAATAATTCTGATGGTAAAGCATCTGTTGCTGCTGGTAACTCAGATACGGGAGATTGTCTGGTTGTTCTTGCTGGTTGTGTTTCGGGTCATGATGAATGGGTACTTGATTCCGCATGTTCATTTCATGTCTGCACTAACAGAAATTGGTTTAGCTCTTATCAACCTGTGCAGAAGGGAGATGTTGTGCATATGGGAGATAATAACCCGCATGACATTGTGGGCATCGGCTCTGTTCAGATCAAGGCTCATGATGGCATGATTCGCACACTGACAATGTAAGGTATGTGCCAACCATGACTAAATCTTATATCGGTTAGCACACTTGATGCAGAAGTTTCAGATACTCTGCCTTGGTGAGTTTTGAAGGTTGCAAAAGGTTCCCTTGTTTGGTTGGTAGGTGATATGAATTCTGCAAAGTTATATGTTCTTAGAGGAAGTACTTTACATGGTTTCTGTTCCGCTGCTGCTGTTTCTAAATCTGAACCTAGTAACTAACCTTTGGCATATGCGTCTTGGACATATGAGTGAACTTGGTATGGCAGAATTGATGAAGAGAAACCTGCTGGATGGCTGCACTTTGAGTAGCAAGGAGTTCTGTGAGCATTGTATCTTCGGGAAGCATAAAAGGGTTAAGTTCAATACCGCTGTTCATTCCACCAAAAGTACTCTTGATTATGTACATGCTGACTTATGGGGTCCCTCTCGTAAGCCTACTCTTGGTGGTGCTCGTTACATGCTTCTATTATTGATGATTACTCTAGAAAAGTGTGGCCTTACTTTCTGAAAAATAAGATGATACCTTTGCTGCGTTTAAAGAGTGGAAAGTTATGATAGAGAGGCAACTGAAAGAAAGTAAAGGCTTCGTACTGATATGGGGAAGTTTTGTTCGGTTGCTTTATGATTATTGCAGGCAAGAAGGCATTGTCAGGCATCACACCATACCATATACCCCGCAGCAAAACGGTGTGGCTGAGCGCATGAACAGAACCATCATCTCGAAGGCACGATGCATGCTATCCAACGCAAAGATGAACAAGCGTTTTTGGGCAGAAGCTGCGGCCACTGCATGTTACTTGATTAACAGGTCGCTGTTGACGGTCCTTAGACCCAGTTTTTGACCGTCAATTAGCTCTATAAATAAGGAAGAACTAACACTTGTTACTTGCATTTTGTTATCAAATAACCTATTTCCACGTGTACCTCTAGATTTGGATGTGCAGGTGGAAAACAGGGATTTCCAGGTGTAAACAAGGCCCAAGGCGACGATTCCAACACGTCCATCAAACGACGCTCGCCGCGGGAATATAATTCAAGGATTAAAGGCCCAGAACCACTCAGAATATCAACTGAGGCCACGCACCTGGAAAAGAGGCTAAAAGGCCGAGGGGAGCCAACCTGCCAAAGCCCAGCCCAGGGGGGCCAGGGCCAGGTCGGCCGACCCCAAACCCTAGGTCGGCCGACCTGACAGGGAGGCCCCCTGGGTCCATCTTCTTATGGCGGTTTGCAACCGACTTCAGGAGGTCGGTTCCACCTGCAATCAATGCCACCGACCTACGGAACCGCCTCAATTCCACCGCCTTTGAGGGCTATAAATAAAGGGGTACCCCCTCCCCTTGAAGACACACAACACAAGAGGCTCATTCCCTCCTCCACACATCCAGAGCTAGGGGCTCTCTAGTTAGGCTTAGGCTGAGTAGTTGGGCTGCCCTTTTGGCTCCCAAGTCCCTTGGAGAGTTTGGGGTATATTCCCTTGTATCCTTTTACTCTCTTTGTAAGACTTATTTCTTTATCAATGGAATATCATCGTTCTTGTAGTAGTTATGTGCCTATGCTAGTTCATCGTTCATCCTTGATCTTGGATGAACGTTCTTCGTTCGTTCATGTTCGTTCATCGTTCGTTCATCGTTCATCGATGTTCGTTCATGATCGTTCATCGTTCGTTCGTCGTTCGTTCATACTCGATCATCGGTTAACGATGATCGTTCTTCATCGTTCATCGTTCGTCGCTCGTTCTTGAGCGACGAACGCCTATGCTTAACGTAGTGCTAGCTTTGATCCTTTGTCTAAGTAATCGCTTGCTAGACCTAGTTGTTCCTTTTGCTTAGTCATCGGGTCCATTGTCTTGCAAGAGTGCTCTAGGTTTATCGCCTTGCGAGGTGCCTCGAGGGATCTAGAGTTGTGGTTAGTTACGCTAGCATGGTGCTAGGGCTTCCTTTCCACCCTTGGATGCGTGTTCGTGCCCCACGGTTTGTAGAGGTAGGCGGCAGGTGGTGACAGCCCTGTCCGTCCCTTGTAATCCTCCACGTTCGGGTATGGCGTAGGAGTATATATGAAATGTCCGGAGATTGGGGCAGACTCTGATCGCTGGATCTCCCGATGATGGCTCGGCAGTAGAACAGCTTAGTCTTGGCTTGTGTGCAGCTTAGGCTATAGGTAGATGCTACGCACGCTACTTGACGATGTACATTAGGAGTAGCAGTTCTTCTTACTTAACCTTAGTCTAGCCTAGAGCCGCCTCTCGCCTTTTATCAGAGAGTGGAAATGCCTGCTGTGTGTGTCGCACTATCCTCTATCCATACATTGCCTTACCCCTGTATTTGGATATTGGTTATGATCTATCATTTGTAACACCATGAGTATAAGTACACACTTGTCAACCACGTCTTCCTTTGGAAAATATAAATAACGATACCCTGGAATACTCTCGGGTGAAATGCTACAACGGGTTATCCGTGCGCTTGCGGATTATCTTTTATGATTAAATACTAATAATACATATCTGGCACTCGTTGCTAGTTGTGGATTATTATGTATCCTAAGCAAGTAACTTAACCCCAGGTATTTCTGGCGCCGAACCGGGAATATTCACTCTAGGCCTAACCAGCCTAAGGTGGTGTTTTCTGTTTGGTGTAAGAAATACCAACAAGCATTTCTGGCGCCGTTGCCGGGGAAGACAATTGTTGACAAGTGTATACAATGATTACTCATGATTACACTTGATGTGATTTAACCATTTCCATTGCAGGCTAACCTTGATCTGTTTTCTCTCTTTGATGTGAAAACAGGATAGTGTATGCGTGGATTCAACCTGCCGGAAAACTTCGTTGATAATCCAGAGTCGCTTGTAAGGAAAGTCCGACCCCGCGTCGACTCTCCCTCACAAGCAACCCCGACACAACGACACCCACATCATCCGCACCATCATCACTTATTGACATGGCTGATCAAAGGACCCTCCGTGACTACTCTGCTCCCTCCGTTGCCAATGTTCCCGTTGGGCCCAATGTCAACGCCGGTGACGCAGGGTTTGCAGTCAAATCAAGCCTAATCACTATGGTGCAGGCCATTCCCTTTGTGGAAAGGCCACGGAGGACGCCAACACTCATCTCCAGCAATTCCTTGAGATATGCAACACATCGGCAACCGCCGGAGTCAACCAAGATGCTATCAGACTTCGTTTGTTTCCCCTCTCCCTCCTTGGGAAGGCGAAACAATGGTTCTATGCCAATCGTGCTAGCATTGACACTTGGGACCGCTGTTCTAACCGCGTTCCTCGCAAAGTTTTTCCCGTTGGGTAAAACCAATGCCCTTCGTGGGAGAATATCAAGCTTCCAGCAAGCCAACAATGAAACCATCGCCGAGGCGTGGGATAGGCTCCAAGATTACATATCCGCCTGCCCACACCACGGGATGGAAGAATGGCTCATTCTTCAACATTTCTACAACGGGTTGACACCAACAACCCGTGGACATATGGATGCCGCTGCTGGAGGAGCCTTCTTCTCAATGACCGTTGCTCAAGCTAAAGAACTTATTGAGAAGATGGTCTCCAATCAAGGGTGGAGCGATGAACGTCTCCACCACGCTCTAAGGCGTACACCCTATCAAGGAGGTGGACTTATTGTCCGCCAAGCTCGACCTCGTCATGAAGCGCTTGGACGACTTCAACACGCATGGTAGTGTTCGTTCACTTGACTCACGCATCACGTGTGAGGAATGTGGCAACACTGGCCATATGGGGAAGGATTGCCCCAACCATACCCATGAAGAAGCATTCTACATGAACAACAACAATGGGTATCGTCCAAGTGGAGGTCAAGGTTTTAACCAAAACCGCCAATCTTATCAAGGAGGTAATAATTTCTCTGGTTTTAATAATAATCAGCCTTCTTTGAAAGATTTGGTTTATGGCCAAGCTAAAATCAACGAATCAATCAACAAAAAGCTTGCTGCCAATGATCAAAGTTTAGAGAGTTTAAATTCAAAAATAGAAGGTCTTTCTTCCGCTTTCAAAAATCAGTTGAGCTTTAATAAAATGATAGAAACTCAGTTAGCTCAGCTTGCTGCTCTTGTTCCTTCTGCTAAATCTGGGCAGATTCCTGGGCAACCAGAATCTCCCATTGAAAAGGCTAATGTTATCACTACGAGAGGAGAAATGTTCTCTCGTAGGACTAACCATGCAGGGGAGAACAGGCAAATAAGAGGAGAACCTTCTACAATAAAATCTGATCCAGGCTTTCCAGTAATCTCTTGTGCAATCAAGAGATTCCACTTCGACTATGCACTGTGTGACCTTGGGGCCAGCGTGAAGCATTATGCCCAAAGCAATCTTCGAGCAATTAAAGTACAGATTCCTCACACCAACAGCGATGCGGCTACAATTGGCCGACTCATCCTTTCGCTTTCCAATGGGGATTGCGGAGGATGTGCCGGTATTCATAAGAGGCCACACCGTCCCGGTGAACTTTGTGGTGCTTGACATGGATATTGATAAGGAAACGCCCCTCATCTTGGGACGTCCCTTCCTTAGCACCACAAAGGCCCAAATTGATGTTGGAGTTGGAGAAATCCGCCTCTACATCAATGGGAAGGAGGAGAAGTTCGAGTTTCAACCTCGGAAAGAACAATGCTCGATGATCAAGGTCAAGTATGGGCCAAACACCTCCAACATTCAAGAAGTTGAAGTGACAGCCAGGAAAACGGACAGCCTCATTGCTCTATGGAAGAGCTTGGCAAAGATTGAAAATCCATCGCAGTTTCAACCAAAGAAACCTGCGACCACGAGGCCGGGATTATGGGCCAAGAAACCCGTCCCAAAGTCCGAGAAGCCACCTACACCATCAAAGATGAAACAAGTGTGGCAAGTCAAGGCGCAGCCCTCTACGTCCTCATCTCCAAGGATCGGGTCCGCGCCACCAAGCTAAACCCGTTGGAGAAGTCTTAGCCCGTCGGACTTTAAACGACACGGCCCTGGCCGCCAGGAAAACCGGCATTATCATTCGGTTTGATTCTCTTTTCTTTTTGAACTTTTTCCACCACATTTGCATTTGGATTTCTTTCCAAACCACTTTGCATATTTATTTCCTCCACCAAAAATTTATTTGGATTTTTCCGCCAGCATATTTGAATTTTTCCCTCGCCATGCATTTAAAAATCAAAATTTTCAAAAATACTTTTGCGTTCAAAATGACTCATCTTTGGATGAAATTTTTGGACCACCCTTGTATCATCATGGAAAAGCCAAAAATATTTTTGCATGTTGAAATTTTTCATCAACATGTCGATTTTTGATTTTTTTTCGAAAATTTTGAATTCGAGGCAACCTTTTATTTGAAATCTTTTTGAGCAAATATTTTTGAGGTTTTTCTGGACATAGCAACCATGGTCAATCTCCATTTGGCCGTTGGGGGCTGTGGGCCAAAGAGGGAGCAAGTGGACCCCACAGGGGGTCGGCCGACCCCACCTGGCAGGTCGGCCGACCCACCAGGGGTGCCGTTGGGCGCGCTCCCCCTTTGCCCCAACGGTCACCTGTCCTGTCCTCTTTTTCGAAAATGGCCGTTATGGCTCATGTATATGAGGGGTGGCCGGCCACAAGCTCTCTCCCTCTCACACTCTCATTTCCACTCCTCAACTCACTTCACTCCATTGCTCTCAAGTTTTCCATTGTGCTCATTGAGTTCTTGCCTCAAAATTCTGCAAAAATATTTCTCCTTTGGTTTGCTTTGCAGTTTTGTTTTGGTTTGGTTTTCCGAGTTGCGTTTTCTCGCTTGCAAGAACACCGACGGTTTTCATCGATTGGTTTTCACTCTCATAACCCGTTCGGAGTTTTCGTTCTTGCGTTCTTGCTCGACCTCGCTGCAGCATGAAGCGCGCCGGCAAAGCCTTCGCCTCGCTGCTCCGGTCCGGGAGCACAGGCTCGGGTTCATCTCGACCTCGCACTCGCGCCCGCACCGCCACCGAGCAAGTGTCAAGCCCTCAACATGAAGCCGCAACGGAGGAACAAGCCAACACCGAGCATCGTCTTCTCGTCGACACCGACCTCGACTTGGTGGGCGACGAAGAGATGAGCGCCTACGAAGCTCTCCGACTCCGAACATTTGCTCCTACGCGAGCATTTGATCCGGAACTGCTGCAAAAGATTGGTATGGATGCTGAATTTTCTCGAGTATTTAAAGCAATAGGGTGGGATAAGTTTGCAAGTGTAGATGAGCAGGGTTCCCGCTTACTTACACTACATTTTTATGCACCCTACGCGTGGTAGATGACGGTATTACCTTTCGGTTTTTCCGGGAGGAATATCATTTGACATGGAAAATCCTTAGTCAATGCCTCGGCTTTAATTCTCGCTGCACCATTGATGTTGATAGTTCGATTCCGGGTTACTCAAAGTTAGCTTTTTGGCAAAGAATTTCTGCATCTCCTACTTGTGAGAAACCCCGAACTAATCATATTCATCATCCTACCTTGCGCTTGTTGCACATGTGGCTTGGCATTACCTTGTTTCCTAGAAGTGATATTAGGATTGTGCGCGAGGATGATCTGAAAATTCTTTATGCTATGGTTGAGAAAATAAAGATTGCTCCTGTCATGTCCATGATTTCTCAGTGGTTAGAAAATTTTAGAATGACTGGACCAATTGAGTGCACCTCGTTGATTACACGTATTGCTGCGGGTGTTGGTGCTTTGCATGATGCTAATGTTGCTTATATTGATACACCCCGCTCTCTTATCACCGAGGATTATCTTATTCAAGGTCATACACTTAAGCATGGTCCAAATAATTCTCTCATATTTTATTATGTCGGTTATACAAATGAATTCCCGTTACCTAACCGGGAACTTCGTTTGTATGGCTGTAAAATCTAACCACACCTCTAGAAAAAGAGGAGGCTGCACGCAGGAGTACTTCTTCTCGCAGGAGGACGCGCAGGCCGGAGCCGACCGCCGACACCGGGATACCCGCACCGCAGCCCATGGCCTATGCACATGGGCCAAGCTACGGTCACGCCGGGTATGGTCCCGGTGGGTACACCACTCCACCACCGTTCGAGGTCGGCGGCTCGTCGCAGCAGGGTGCGGGCCAAGCCCAATGGACGCACCCTTCCCGCGCGCAATGGGAGGAAATCTCCTCCGATTCGACGTCCTACTCACCACGGGCCGGTGGGCGGCGTTCGTCTGCAGCTCGTGATCCATATCTTGAGCAGCAAATGAATGCGCTCACCGAGCAAATGGGACGCATCGAGACTCGAGGAGAGGACGTTGAGTACACTCTCCAACAACACGTCCTGCAGACCCATCAGTGGCAAGAAAACACAAATGCCCAGCTCACCAACCTCACCAACATGACGCAGCAGGGCAAAGCCGATATGTTGGCTTACTTTCGCCACACCGGGTTCGATCCTCGACATCACCCATGAGCAAGAACAAGCTTGGGGGGATGCCATACCCCCCGCTAAGGTATCATGTATCGCAACTTGTATCCTTTTGTTTCTTTTGTTTGCTTGTTCTTGCACCTCTCATGAAAAATACCAAAAAAAAATGATAAATCTGAAATAAAATAAAAATGACAAAACTAAAAAGAACAAAAATAGTCTTTAGTGTGGTTTCTAGTTTTTCGTAGTTTCTCTTTATATGCGAGTATGAGTGTTTAGCCTTCCTTATGTTGAGATGATGAATAGTTGCTCTGTTTTATCTCTCGTTTGTACCTAGTCACAACTTAGTGCTCTCCCAAGTTTTGAGATTTTTGGCTTATGCTTACCTAGAACTTGAAACTTGTGGGCTGCATAGTGCTTGATCTAAGTCTAAGTTGTTGTGAGATATGATATGGTACAAATAGGGCTGCCATGATCTTGTTCAAAGTAGGACTTGACTTCCGGAGTTTTATTTTACAAAATACAAAAAAATGATAAAGTTCCTCAATGATCAAAATTCCTACCAAAGCCATATGTTGTTCTTACATTGCAAACCCTTACACATATGCTGCTTGTCATTGCATTGAGCTTTATCAAAATTGTGTGACCCTAGTGAGAAGCTTGTCATACTCTCATTGATCAAGATCACGTACACTCCACCTCGCATGCTAAACTTCTACACTGGAAGTTAAGCAATACCACCACACTTTCCACCAAAATAAATACTCCAAAATTCATTGTTACCTCTCTCTCAAAATGTATCATTGGAGACATGGCTATGCAAAAGAAAGAAAAAGAATAATCCCCTGCTCATACAAAAGTAGAGCATGATGAAGAAAAATGGGGAATAAAGAAAAAAATGTTGAGAAAAAGAAAGAAAGCAAGATAGCCATGTTCTCCTCAAAAATTCAAAAAGGAGAGAGGAAACAAATAAAAAGGAGTATAGTTCTTCCACCTCACCACCACCTTATACACACATGCACATCTTGATCAAGGTTGTATGACTTGCATTCTCCATGGATCCACTCTTTTGGTTCAGCAATATGTGTGATGCAAGTATGCCTCATATCATCCCTACCTTGAGCTCCACATACAAGCCTTAGAAGTAGGATGACAAAGAGGCAACACAATAATGCCTTGGTGAGGAATATACACTTATTGAGCGATTTGAGAGCATCATTTGAGGAACTTTGCTTTTATTTCAAAACTTTTGAAAACCTCCGGAAAATAAAGTCAAACAATGGACAAGTGATGGTGCTCTGTTATAACCGTTCTATCTCTCAACCGCCCAAGACAAGGAAAAAGCCATACGCCCCATAAGGAGTAAGGTAAAGGGTGAGTTGCCATGCCAACTTTTTCAACTCAAAGGAGAGTATTTTGTTGTGTGCATGGTACCTATGAGATATGAAACATTGTAGCAACTCCTGATCAACATCCTAAGTCCTACTTCTTGCTCGGGACGAGCAAGGAGGACAGCTTGGGGGAGTTGTTGACGGTCCTTAGACCCAGTTTTTGACCGTCAATTAGCTCTATAAATAAGGAAGAACTAACACTTGTTACTTGCATTTTGTTATCAAATAACCTATTTCCACGTGTACCTCTAGATTTGGATGTGCAGGTGGAAAACAGGGATTTCCAGGTGTAAACAAGGCCCAAGGCGACGATTCCAACACGTCCATCAAACGACGCTCGCCGCTGGAATATAATTCAAGGATTAAAGGCCCAGAACCACTCAGAATATCAACTGAGGCCACGCACCTGGAAAAGAGGCTAAAAGGCCGAGGGGAGCCAACCTGCCAAAGCCCAGCCCAGGGGGGGCCAGGGCCAGGTCGGCCGACCCCAACCCTAGGTCGGCCGACCTGACAGGAGGCCCCCTGGGTCCATCTTCTTATGGCGGTTTGCAACCGACTTCAGGAGGTCGGTTCCACCTGCAATCAATGCCACCGACCTACGGAACCGCCTCAATTCCACCGCCTTTGAGGGCTATAAATAAGGGGTACCCCCTCCCCTTGGAAGACACACAACACAAGAGGCTCATTCCCTCCTCCACACATCCAGAGCTAGGGGCTCTCTAGTTAGGCTTAGGCTGAGTAGTTGGGCTGCCCTTTTGGCTCCCAAGTCCCTTGGAGAGTTTTGGGGTATATTCCCTTGTATCCTTTTACTCTCTTTGTAAGACTTATTTCTTTATCAATGGAATATCATCGTTCTTGTAGTAGTTATGTGCTTATGCTAGTTCATCGTTCATCCTTGATCTTGGATGAACGTTCTTCGTTCGTTCATGTTCGTTCATCGTTCGTTCATCGTTCATCGATGTTCGTTCATGATCGTTCATCGTTCGTTCGTCGTTCGTTCATACTCGATCATCGGTTAACGATGATCGTTCTTCATCGTTCATCGTTCGTCGCTCGTTCTTGAGCGACGAACGCCTATGCTTAACGTAGTGCTAGCTTTGATCCTTTGTCTAAGTAATCGCTTGCTAGACCTAGTTGTTCCTTTTGCTTAGTCATCGGGTCCATTGTCTTGCAAGAGTGCTCTAGGTTTATCGCCTTGCGAGGTGCCTCGAGGGATCTAGAGTTGTGGTTAGTTACGCTAGCATGGTGCTAGGGCTTCCTTTCCACCCTTGGATGCGTGTTCGTGCCCCACGGTTTGTAGAGGTAGGCGGCAGGTGGTGACAGCCCTGTCCGTCCCTTGTAATCCTCCACGTTCGGGTATGGCGTAGGAGTATATATGAAATGTCCGGAGATTAGGGCAGACTCTGATCGCTGGATCTCCCGATGATGGCTCGGCAGTAGAACAGCTTAGTCTTGGCTTGTGTGCAGCTTAGGCTATAGGTAGATGCTACGCACGCTACTTGACGATGTACATTAGGAGTAGCAGTTCTTCTTACTTAACCTTAGTCTAGCCTAGAGCCGCCTCTCGCCTTTATCAGAGAGTGGAAATGCCTGCTGTGTGTGTCGCACTATCCTCTATCCATACATTGCCTTACCCCTGTATTTGGATATTGGTTATGATCTATCATTTGTAACACCATGAGTATAAGTACACACTTTCAACCACGTCTTCCTTTGGGAAAATATAAATAACGATACCCTGGAATACTCTCGGGTGAAATGCTACAAACGGGTTATCCGTGCGCTTGCGGATTATCTTTTATGATTAAATACTAATAATACATATCTGGCACTCGTTGCTAGTTGTGGATTATTATGTATCCTAAGCAAGTAACTTAACCCCAGGTATTTCTGGCGCCGAACCGGAATATTCACTCTAGGCCTAACCAGCCTAAGGTGGTGTTTTCTGTTTGGTGTAAGAAATACCAACAGTCGCCCTCTATCCCACTGAACAAGAAAACTCCCATTGAGGTATGGTCTGGTACACCTGCTGATTATTCACAGTTGAAAGTTTTTGGCTGCACTGCTTATGCTCATGTTGATAATGGAAAATTAGAGCCGAGAGCTATTAAATGTCTTTTCCTTGGTTATGGTTCGGGAGTTAAAGGATATAAGTTGTGGAATCCCGAAACTGGAAAGGCTTTCATGAGCAGGAGTGTTGTTTTCAATGAATCTGTGATGTTTACTGACAGTTTGACTTCAGATCATGTTCCAGATAGTTCTGTAAAAGAGCTGCAGCATATCAGTGTGCAAGTGGAGCATGTGATTGATGATGAAGTCGAGCAGGTGGAGCCTATGGATGATACGGAAATTGATGTTGTTGATAATGATGCTCATGATGTTGATGTTCAGCAGCACTCACCTCCTGTTATGCAGCTACAGGAGGATTTGCCTATTGCTCATCGCAGGCCTCATCGGGGTTGTGGACCTCGACCCCGTCGTCTTAAAGAATGTAAGTGACTTATTATTCTTTGAGTTGTGCTGAACGGTGGAGAGCGTTCATGAGCTACAACATATACTGAAGCTGTTGATTGTGGTGATCGTGAGAATTGGATTTCAGCTATGCATGAGAGATGCAATCTCTGGAGAAGAATTGTACATGGGATGTTGTGCCCTTGCCTAAGGGAAAGAGGCTGTCCCTGCAAATGGATTTACAAGAGAAGGAGGGTTTATCTCCTAGCGAGCCTCCTAAATTTAAATCAAGGTTAGTAGCTAAAGGGTACAGTCAGATTCCTGGTGTTGATTACAATGATGTGTTTTTTCTCCTGTGGTAAAGTATAGTTCAATTCGCACATTCTTCAGTATTGCTTCTTCACGTGATCTTGAGCTTGAGCAGTTAGATGTGAAGACTGCATTTTTGCATGGTGAGCTTGAGGAAGAAATATACATGGACCAACCTGAGGGTTCATAGTGCCTGGCAAGGAGAATTATGTTTGCAAGCTGAAAAGATCTTTGTATGGTTTGAAGCAATCCCCTCGACAGTGGTATAAAAGGTTTGATTCATTTATGTTGTCACATGGTTTTTTAAGAGGTCAAATTATGATAGCTGTGTTTACATCAAGTTTGTTAATGGATCACCTATATACTTGCTTTTATATGTTGATGACATATTGATTGCCGCTAGAGTGGTAAAGAAATCACTACATTGAAGAAATTGTTGAGTAGTGAGTTTTGACATGAAGGATCTTGGTGCTGCTAAGAAAATTCTAGGTATGGAATTACTAGAGACCGTAAAGCTGGTTTATTGTTTCTTAGTCAGCATGGTTACATTGAGAAGGTTCTTCATCGTTTCAACATGCATGATGCTGACCCTGTTAGTACTCCTATTGCACCGCATTTTAAGTTGTCAGCTAAGCAATGTGCTAGTACTCGTGATGAATTAGAATACATGTCAAAATTTCCATATTCTAATGCTGTTGGTTCTTTAATGTATGCTATGGTTTGCTCTCGCCTGGATTTATCATATGCTATGAGTTTGGTTAGAGCAATACATGTCTAATCCTGGTAAAGAACATTGGAAAGCATTTCAGTGGATTCTCAGGTATCTCCGAGGGACAACTGATTACTGTTTGAAGTTTGGCAGAACTGATAAGGGACTTATCGGCTATGTTGATTCTGATTATGCTGGTGATTTGGATAATCGTAGGTCACTCACACAGGTTATGTGTTCACCATTGGTAGTTGTGCTGTGAGTTGGAAGGCTACTTTGCAGTCTGTTTGTTGCTCAATCCACCACCGAAGCTGAGTACGTTGCTATTGCTGAAGCGGGTAAGGAGTTGTTTGGCTGAAAGGGTTGTTGCAGAGTTATGTGGAGTTGATTCTTGTATTAAGCTATTCTCTGATAGTCAAAGTGCTATATGTCTCACCAAAGATCAGATGTTTCATCAGAGAGGACAAAGCACTTGAGATCAAGTATCATTTCATTCGTGATCAGATTAAAAAGGGTAAGCTAAAGGTATGCAAGATCAGTACTCATAATAATCCTGCTGATATGTTGACAAAGCCTGTTCCTGTTGCTAAGTTTGAGCTATGCTCAAGCTTAGTTGGTATTATGGATTAGCCAAAGAGGCTGTTTGGCGCCAGAAGCTTTTCTTTTTTCATTGTTCTATTCAGGATGAAGGTTTTTTGATTTACGCTACAAGAAGAATTTGTCTCAAGGTGGAGTTTGTTGAGTTTATGATCCAAATTCATGTACTTTGGAGGCCGACTTCTGACGGAGCGAAGCGGAGGCCTGTCGCCGGAGGCTTGGGCCGTAGCGAAGCGGAGGAGAGGCACACAATAACAAAAAGAGCCTGTAGGGGTGGCCCAAAATGACCTGTAGGGGCGGTTTAAGCGGGCCGCCGCTGTGCAAGTGTCGCTACAGACATTGGTCTGTAGCGGCGGTTCCCCAAAACCGCCCCTACTGATGACTCTGTAGGGGCGGGTGACGTTGTGAGCCGCCCCTATACATCTATACATAGACTCAGTAGCGGCGGGCAGTGCTATCACCCGCCGCTACAACTGATTTTCAAAAATAAAAAAAAAATGAAGCTCTGAACCCAACAGCCGCCTGGATCTCATGCCCCGGCCCGCCGACGACCAGAGATCTCTCCAGCTTAGATTTTAAGAAAACACACAACCAAATCAAGTGCTGACATGCACTTGGATCCACAATAAATCACAGAGATGTACTCAGACAGATCTCAGCATGAACTCAAATCATGACAACTTATACAGATTGGAAATTTTAAGAACTTGTCCAATCAATCAACCGCTACAAGAGAACAAATCACAGAGATGCAATTGCCGACAATCACAGAGATGCTTCACTTCATCGCTCTGGAACTCCGCACGGTGCTTGTCCATGATTGACAGCAGACCGAGGTTCCTCACCGACGGCCACTTGCTCCACCATGTTCCTCACCATGAGCCAAGAAATCGCCTTGTCCTGAAAGATCACAGAGCAGTCGTCAGAATGGACTGACTAGAAAGGAACTAGCGGCTCAAAGAACCAAATAGAGAAAGGGAAATTCCATACCCAAGAAGGCAAGAAAATTCCATGGGGAAAAAAGAACTAACCCGAGGCATGTGATTCAGCGGCCTGTGAGGAGCACCCTTTGGAGTTGTCGCGGGGAGGACGCTCGCCGGATCCGTCAATCGCCGAACATCTCGTCTCGACTCATACTCGTTGGTCCAATCTACGAACGGGAAAATCAAATTGGAGCTATAGCAGCAAATTGCTTCACAAGAACTGAAGAATAAATAAAGAAGTCGAACCAACGGCGCCGGTGAGATCCCACGCCGGTGGGTGATGCTCGACGAGCTCAGCGAAAAAGGTGGTCAAGAACAAAATTGCATTGGTACTGTTCATTTCGATTTCTTTCTTTCGGACCTCACCGAAAAGGTGAAATATTCGGATACTTCGGTGAAATTTCACCGAAATTTTTTCCTAGGGCGGACGAGGTCGGCCAGAAGTGAGGACCAGTCCGCCGGCGCCATCGCCTCCGTTTGCCATGGCGATATGGACCGACGTGGCGAGGGCTCGTCATAGAACGGAGTAAATGTTTGTGGTAGCTGCTTACGGGAGCAAAGGAGGTGGTCAAGTGGTTAGATAGTAGAGCTCAGCGTCCATTCCTGTTCTAGTTCATGGGAAAGCAGCACGCCGCTTCGGCTCATGGGAAATCAGCACGCCGCTTCGGCTTAAAATTTGTGATTTCTAAGGACGCGAGTTACTGCTCCACGGTGACGTTCAAAGTTCAAACGCTTCAAATTCTGAGAGATTTCCACATAGTAGTACTACCACCAAAGACGCGAGTATTGTTTGTGGCAGCTGCTTACCGGAGCAAAGGAGGTCGTCTTGTGGTTGCACGCACTAGTGCTCCAGCTTCTTCCTCTCTGCACACACCACCAACCCGTAGGCCGACGGCGCACTGAGGTACCCTCCGCATCCGGCATCTCCCACTCCACCACAACCCACCCCATGGCAGCGGCAGACTGGTCGTCGCTTCCTTCGGACATGATCAACCGCGTCGCGGACCGCATCCTGGCCACCAACGACCTCGACTACTACATGGACCTCCGCGCCGTCTGCAGTACCTGGCGCTCCGCCACCGCCGACCCCAAGACCAGCCCGTTCGACCCCCGCTTCCACCCGCGCCGGTGGGTGATGCTCGACAAGCTCAGCGCCGCCCAAAGCGGGACACCCTCCTCTTCCTCCAACGTCGCCACTGGCCGCTTCCACACCGCAGAGCCTGCCCCTCCTCCGCCGCGGGCGCTACTACTTCGTCACCACCACGCCCGGCGGCTCCGTCGTCCTGGCCGACAGGGAGCCCCCGCACGCCGCGCGGTGCTCAACTCCTTCACGGGCACCCTGGCCCGATTCGCGGCACCCGTGCCTGGCGACTGGTCCTTTGCCGCTGCTGTGGTCGGCTCTTCCGCAGATTCCTTCACTCTCGTCCTCGCCTCCGACTCGGCTCGCATGGTGTACTGGGCGGATCTTGCAAGCGAGCGTTCCTGTTCCAGGTCAAGGCGCGCGAAACGCCCGTCGGCCTGCTGCCATTCGTAGCAGGCGAATACATCGGCCGCAATGACGGGACGGGTCGGTCGTCCCTGGCGCTGACGAGGCCCGCTTCGATCAGGCGAGGTCCTGTCAGATGGAGAGCTGATGGTAGCAGCGGACGCCGGCGGCGAGGAGGATGGGGAGTACTCATCATCTTCACCTTAGAGAAATCACCCCATCGCATAAGCCTGTTCAAGACCAAGAAGATTACGGAAGCTGGAGAACAAAATCAGGTCCAGCAGGTCACGAGCATCGGCAACCACGCTCTTTTCGTCGGCGACAGGTACCTGCGGGTGGACGCCGACAAGCTCCCGTCCGTCGAGCCCAACTGCATCTACTACGAGGTGGACAACCCAGATGGTCCTTGAACGACGACATCTACGTGTATGACCTCAACCGTGGGAGAGCAGCAGAGAGGATCGCTGCTTCCATCACTTTCAATCCTGTGTTTCGCGACAAGGACCATCCCTTCTCGCTCGTTGAGCTCCTTGTCAGCTACACCACGAGCTTGCCAGAGTACCAGCTGATGTGGGAACGGATCAAAGGGCTCAAGCTTGACGCAGCAGTGCTGGAGTCTTTTGGGGAGTTTGGCAATTGACGACGACGATGACTATGCTGATTACTGAATCACTGGGCATATGTTCAGCACCTGCTCCAGTGATGTGGTGTCATCTGATGATCCAGTCTACTACTTCCTCTTCCTCCGTCCATCTTTATAAGGATTTGAAGCCAAATCCATTTTGGCCACAAATATAAGGATTTGAGGGTGGGGCCCGCCCACGTGCGCATCACCAGGCTTATCTCCTCCTTCTCCACCCCCGCACCCGGCTCGCCGCCCGGCGCCCCTTCCCGCCGTGCGCTTTCCATCTCTGCCGCGAACTTCGTTCCGCCCGGCGGCCCCTGCTGCTCCTGTTCCGCCCGCCTCCTCTGCTACTCGCGCAGCGCCTCCCCCACCCCCCCCACATCTCCTTCAAGCAGCCATGGCAGGGGCGGCACCGCGGCGGATCCGGCGGCTTCGCCTGCCCCCCCACCCCGAGGGCTGGCCGCTTCATCTCCTCCTCCAACCGCGACAGCCGGCGGCTCCGCTTCGCTTCCAATCGCGATGGCCGGCGGCTCCGCGTCGCTCTCCTCTACAAGGTCCGGCAGCTCCGCCTCGCCCCCACCACGACGGCGTTGCTCCGCCTCGTCCCTGAAGCCACGAGCGCTCTGTCTCGCCCTCCTCGGCCTCTCCTCGCCGTTCGCTGCATGACGGCCGCCTTCCGGGGGGCCCGCGGCGGCGGCGGCGGTGCGCCTGGGTCGATTGGGTGCGGTGGAGAGGGTGGTGGGTTGAAGGGTAGGATGGTCATTTGACATCCGGCTTATGTTTGCCTCGGGAATCCAGGAATCCTTATTTCCTGGACGGAGGAAGTACTCAAAAGATGACTTTTCTGATTATTGAATCTGGGAGTAGTACTTAATTACCAGTGTGCTGTTCTCTGTTCTTAGTGTGTGTCTCTAGCCCGTGGTCCATGCATGTTCGATCTTTCAGCTTCATCGATCCACTCCTTTAAATTTGTGTTATTAAGCGTTTTTTGTTTGTTATTATTGGTCCTTTATAGAAAAGTGGCGCTTGATCTATTGGTCGGAGCGTTATTTTCGAAAGACCCGGGGCAATTCCCGCATTGTATTAATAAGAAGAATAGAGTTTTTACAATGTGCACGTGCACAGAGTACTTCTAAGACGTGACCTAAACTGACTGAATAGGCCCGTCGCTAGCACTAACCGACTACTCCCCCCCCCCTTGGTCACCGGTGGTATGCTGTACAATAGGTGTTAAAGGTTGCAATATGGCTGCCAATTTCTTTGCCCCTGCGTCCACCCAGTTTCTTGCTTCATCTTGCAGTTGGGAGAGGAGACTCTCTCTGGCTGCAGTTTGTCTTGGAACACCCGTCTGTTACGTTCCTTCCACAAACCCCAGATTATACCGACATGGCCATAGTCCGTGTACCATGGCGTGGCTTCCCTGGCCGGCCAGTGCATTGTACCAATCCTCGACCGTGCCATCCTCCTTCCATATGAGCGGGTTAAGCGAAGGCCTATTGCAACCAGCTGCTCATTTCTGTCCAAATTTTTCTGGCGTAGGGCACTCGACGAAAAGATGCCTGACTGTCTCCAGGTTCCGATAGCAAAGGGACAGAAGTATTCATTGGGCCATTGTCGCTGCATAAGGCGGTCAGCAGTCCATACTCGATTCTGGAGGATGAGCCACAGGAAGGTCTTGCATCGAGGCGGTGCCCGAACATTCCACACTGTCTTCCTGAGTAGCGAGTGCGTACCTCCTCAACTGAAGGTCGTATGCCGAGCGCGCCGTGTATTCACCATTTGCTGTCCTTGTCCAGGTGATGGTGTCCGGCGAAGTGCAGGTTGGAATGTAGCCACTGTCATCCCACCAGCCCCGAGAGCACGACCAAATCCGTGAGCCTCAAAAGTGAATGGTGGTTGACAATCGTCCACCCATCGGTCATTGCTTATGGCATCTGCAACATTTCTATTTTTGCGCCGACTGTGTGCGTATAGAGCTGGGAACATAGCAGCCGGCGATCGTCCATGAAGCCAACTCGATGTCCAGAATTTCGCCGTGCGGCCATTTCCCACTGTGACACTAGTAGCTGTGTCGAAAAGGGCCCTGTCTAGCTGGTCAAACCGGCAGCTCTGAACCGTGCCAAGGACGATCCGAGTGTTTCCATTCATACCATAGCCATCGCAGACGGAGAGCCCTCGCGAATTTCTCCAAGTCGTGGATCCAGCCCTCCTCTGTCTAGCGGCCTGTGTTACCCGCCCGCCCAGCTCACCTTGCATTACCACCATGAAGATCCTTGTTACCAGCCCAAAGGAACTTCCTCCTGACTTTATCAACTCTTTGAAAAACTGTTTGGGAGGCTTGATC